>CM070834.1:11517952-11687952 GCA_036326025.1 Chrosomus eos
GCTGATCAGACCAAGAACCACGTCGATGCAAATGAGCGTTCCTGATCGGCCAATCCCTGCACTGCAGTGAGTGATGATGGGGCCTGATTGGTGGATGTGTCTCATGTAGGAAATGAATGTCAGGAGCTGTTCTGGTTGAGTCGGGGTTCCATGATCAGGCCAGCCTGTGTAGTTCAGATGAGTGACTCTCTGGATCTCACTAGTCTAAAAGAGAATGATATACACATGCAGATTTATGCATTTTAATCACTATATCTATAAGTGTATTTATAAAGATAATAGAGTTGCACGATTTAGGATCAAATCAAATTGCTATCTTTCTGATAAAAATTGCTATTGCAATTTGAAATTCCAGATTTGCTGTGCTTGTTCAAAAGAGAGCAAGAATAATAATTATTTTTATTAGTAGTAGTAGTAGTAGTAGTAGTAGTAGTAGTAGTATTAGAATTAGTAGTAGTACCGGTAGTAATAGTAGTAGTATTAAATAAAATGATTAAAATAACTAAAAAAACAAAAATAAGAAATATTATTATTGTAATGTCACTGTAAAATAAAAAAGGAATATTAAAGAAAATAGCAATTATAGCAATATTATTTTTAGTTCTATCAAATCAATTAATAATATGTATATGTGTGTAAGAGTTAACAGGGTTTTTTTCCACAACTGTTTTCAACATTGATAATAATAATAATAAAAACATTTTATTGAACAGCAATTGATATATCAGAATGATTTATGTAATGATGCTGAAAATTCAGCTTTGCAACACAGGAATAAATTACATTTTAAAATATATTTAAATAAAAAATAAAATAAAAATGAGAATATTTTACAATATTACTGTTTTCACTGTATTTTGGATCAAATAAATGCAGCCTTGCAGAAATGCAGACTTATTTTAAAAACATTAAAACCTTTTGAACGTGTATATAAAATCTGTCTGTTACCTGGATGTCTTTGACCTCTATGAGCCGGATGACGAAGTTGTCCAGGTGCTGATCTTTGACCAGTGTGATCTGCAGCCGGTCGTCTACCATCTCGGGTGAGCGGGGCGTATCGGGCCAGTACCTCTGACATTTCACTTTCCCTCCTTCCACTTCCTGTGTCATCATGGCGATCACGTTGGACTTCTGCTCCCAGACCATCTGCCAGAAATCCCCGAGCGTGGTGGGCAGCGGCCCCTGGCACGCGATGTACAGGAACTTCTCGTCTTTTACAGGCATCTTGATGAAGTTAGCATTTATGTAGCCACCATCCTTTCCCAACACGACCCTGGTAGTGTCAACTGAATCATGACAGAGAGCAAGAGATGATTCATATCCAAAAGAAAACATTGTTTATACATCAGTGTTGCTCCTAACTCACATGGAACGATGTTCTTGTAACGGTTTTTTCTTCTTGTTCTCTTTGGTCTGGCCAATCAGACATTCATCCAAGGGGCGCAGATTCTGCAGGTTCTTTGATAGAAAACAATATGCACATAAAAAATGATTATTTTATCACCATATTAGCATCAGATGCTATATTCATGCCAAAAAAGATATGAATGAATAATAAAATATACACTGCGATTTAAAGAGATTTGAGATTTTATTTGTTTTTGTAAGAAGTCTTATGCTCACCAAGGCTGCATTTATTTGATCAAAACTACAGTATAAACAGTAATATTGTGAAATATTTTTTCAATTTTAAAATAACTGTTTTCCATTTGTATATATTTTAAAAAGTAATTTATTCCTGTGATGCAAAGCTGAATTTTTAGCATCATTATAAATATCTTAACTGTCACTTGATCAATTTAACGAATTCATGCTGAATAAACATTACTTAAAAAAATACAATTAAAATTCTTTATACACATAAACTTGTTAAAAAATTAAAAAAAAAAAGTAATTTAAAGAAGTTTTAAAAATGTTTCTAATAGATGAAAGTGTAGTAACACTTAACAACAAGGTCCCATTAGTTTAACATTAGTTAATGCATTGACTAACATTAACTAACAATAAGGAATTATTCAGTTAAAGTTAACATTAGTTAATAAAAATACAACTGTTTGTTCTAAGGTCATGTTAGCTCATAGCACATATTAACAGATACAACTTTGGATTTGAAATACATTAGTAAATGTTGAAATTATGATTAACCTTTAGAAGTATTTTTCATTTTTAGTTCATGTGGACTAATGTAGTAAACTGATTTTAACAAACGGAATCATATTGTAAAGTCTCACAGAAATTGCTTTAATGCTGCAAAAAGTACAGATGTAATCTTTAAGTATCCGGCACAGTGAAATATTTCTGCACCTCAAACTCTTGCAGAGGAACTTTCTGCTCCAGCAGGCCTCTCATCATACGGACTATAGTGTTGAGGTTAGTGGATGTGTAATGGCCGTCAGGAACCACTTTAACCAGCGGCAGAGACGTCAGCTCATCCTCGGTAACAATGGGTCCATCTGAGAAAGAGACACCGTTAACTGATTGCATGAACAAAAGAAAATGATCCATTTCCCTGTGAAAAAACAGTGGTTTCAACAGAAGAACAGGTTTCTGCTGACTGACCTTCAGTAAATTTAAGGTTGATGTCCTCTATTGGCAGCTCATCGCTCCCCCATGTGATCTCATCTTCATCCAGCTGGCCTGACGAGGACTGCAGGACACTAAGATTTGATCGTAACAAACGTGTTAGATTTAACTCAGGCTGAATTCAGGAGGATATAGTTATTAGTTTCAGTCATTCAGTCCAATCTGTGTAACAGATCTCTACTGAGAAAATCAAAGGAATTCTGGGTAAGGACACCATTTCCTTTTATAACAACCAAATAAAAAACATGGTTGTCAGGAGTTGGTCATTTAGAATTATTAGTTTGGGGTCCGTTTGATTTATTGATGTTTTTGAAAGAAGTCTATTTAGAAGGCATTTATTTGATAGAATATACAGTAAAATCGGTAATATTTTGACATTTTATTACAATTTAAAACTATTTACTGTTTTCTATTTGAATATACTGTATTATTTAAAAATGTAATTTATTCCTGTGTTGACAAAGCTGAATATGAATCAGTCATTACTCAGATGATAGAAATCATTCTAATATGCTAATGTGCTGCTCATTTATTATCAATTATTATCGCTGCTTAATATTTATGTGAGAAATAGAAATCTTTTGTAAGATTATAACTGTCTATTTGACCAATTTAATGCTGAATAATACTTGCTGATACTTGACCAATACTTGCTGAATAAAAACTTTTGAACAGTAGTGTAGATCCAAACAGATCTACATTATATTGTAACTATAAATTGCTTAAATAGTCTGGATTCAGTCATGTTTACCGAATAGAAAGTGTTTGGGTGAGAAGTCTTTTTTTCAACATTATTTGATTTTGCTTAAAAATAACTTTTTTTTTTGCAGTTTTGCACTGCATTTTTAACCATATTTTCTGAGTTTAAAATGCAAGCTGAAACAAAAACACCCAGTGTAGATGTGAAATTAGTGAATGAGTTCTATGAGAGCTGTTAAAATAGTTTTCATCTTCTTCACCTGTCGTTCAGTGGGGCATCAACATTTTCTTCCTTCCACTCAACCTTTCGAGATGTCTGAAGACAGAGGAACATGAATATTAATCTCAAATATGTGCTGTTCCAATTCAAAACAATTGTCTCAAAGTCCATTGTTATTAGATCAGATCTTCTGAACTATGTTTGACTGCTGTAAAACTGCAGATATTGAACGTTTAATTACAGATGGCCGTACCTCTGGGGAGTCTTCGGGCAGAGACGAGCCGTCACAGTCTGTGTCCTCTGATAGGTCACCACTTCCTTCTGTTCCCTTGCCTTTCTCTAGAGAGCCTGTGTCATAGTCTAGAAAACACACACACACATTCAAATAATGTAAATACCACACTCTCACATCTTCAGGTGAAATTCAGATGAGCCATCTGTTAGAATGACGTCTCATATGGGGTTCTTATAAAACTAAAGCCATAAAAATGTTTGCTATTTGAAATAAAAAAATAAACATTAAATTAAATATAAAAAATATTTGCCAAGGCAATATTTTTCATTTTCATTTACTTTAACTTCATATAAATATAAAATAGAAATATCAATTAATAAAGACTATATAATCACAGAAAAAAAGGGAAAAAAGACATGCACACAAAATTACAAAATATTATTTCTAAAATTAAAACTTAAAATATATTATTTTTGCATATTTTCCAAATATGTTATATATATATATATATATATATATATATATATATATATATATATATATATATATATATATATATATATATATATATATATATATATATATATATACAGGGTTTTTCCTGGCTCAAAATGAGGCGGAGGTGTTAAAATTGTAAAACTAGGGGGGTCCGGGGGCATGCACCCCGTGAGAAAATTTTGTACATTTTAAAGATAAATTCATTAATCTGGTGCACTTTGAGTCACTCGAATCTGTTGTTAAAAATAAATAATAATCCACCCGCCAACCACCCATATTCTTTGATTTAGATATCTGCATCTGATCATCACATTACAATTATTCAATTAAGCATGATAATATGGTAACATATCACACAATTAACATTTATTTAAATTAAAAGTTCTTCTTTTGGCAAAATTACATTTTCTTTATAGCCTAAACAGAGGCTTTACTCCCTTTAAACTTATTGTCAATGTTTCATTTTTGAAAACACTCTTATCGGAATAATTTTTTGTACCTTTATAAAGGGCATTTTCCCCCTAATTTTTTTTAATGTATGCTCTAAATTTCATTTAAAATTCTTACATTTTATCAATACATTCAATTAAAATAATAAGACACTAGGCTGTTACCAATCAGATTAAATAATTTACATTGAAAAATTGTAACTGTATTAAATGAGATTATTTTGAATATTTTTTGAATATACAAGGAATGTTGAAAAGAATGATACTTTGAAACTAAACCGCCAGTAGGAGGGGGCAGGCGGCCGTCTTACTGAGCGAGTCATTGAGTCATTAATGTAAACGATTCGTTCAAACGGCTGATTGATTCAGAATGAGGCGGTTTAATAATGGGCAATTGAATCTTTGACTCAAGCGATTAGTTTAGTTCAAAACGCTGAATGATTCAGTAATGAATCATGGATGGATGAGTGTTGCTGTGAGACGCGATATGGTTCTGTTGTTTGGAACTATTTTCGCTGCTAAAACAGAACAAAAACAGTCTAAAAATGTAAGTAACTTAATTTTAACTATTTGTTTATTAAACTTATGAAATTAATATCTCGGTTTCAATCGTGATGGCATTCAGGAAAACAGCACTCTGGTCGTGTGTAGCCTATGTTATAAATAACTGCGCGAGACTCAACTGCGCAACTTTGTTACCGTCCGTAGGTACCATGATGGGAGTTCCGTGTCTTTTAGCTTTTAGTCTTCTACACTCATTTAGCTGTCATCCACCCTCGATTGAATGGAATGTTTTTATTACTCGGCCCGCTCGACCCGTGGATTATGATCCGTGCAGCACTATCGGCAAACTACACGGTTAGAGAATGGACACAAGCGGGAATCGCGACAGAACTGTCACGGTGGATAAAGTGTATATGAGCACGTGACTGTCTGTCCGAGTTTTGTCGAGAGGCGGAGGCGGCACGAAATTTGACGGAGGCGGCCGCCTCATAATTGTCTATGCTGGAAAAACCCTGTATATATATATATATATATATATATAAATAAATAACAGTATTTCATCAATCCTCAATACTAAAATAACAGCAGTCATGTGATCTTTATTGTACCTATCGGAGGGAGGGGAGGTGAATTGATGCTCTTGCTTTGCTCTGATGGCGTCTGGAGTTTTGTTTTCACGCCACTGTCTTCACTCACATCTGAAACATTACACAACAGTAACAGATGTTTATTTGCCATTTTTGTAAACTAAATTATTACGCTTAGGCCTGGTTTCATAAACAGGGTTTAGATTAAGTTAGGATTAGGCCTTAGTTCAATTAGGACATTTAAGTAGCTTTTATAAACATTCATTAGATAGCACTGACATATTAAGATATAACAGTGCAAGTTGCTTTCAGTTAAAACAGCTCAAACATGCATTTTAGTCTGGGACTAGCTTAAGCCTTGTCTGTGAAACAGGCGGTAAATAATAATTACCCTTTCATTAAAATAACATTATTTATAACAATAATTACTAAATAAAAATGTTGTTTTTCTATTTAAGTCTTAAAGACCTGTATATTCATTAACAAAATGTTTCATTTTCAAATATAATAATAAATATTAAATATGTTGTTTTTATACATGTAATCGTTAAATTACTATGTAAATAAATGATTGGACAAAAAAATAGAATCAACACAACCTGACAGTTCCAGGCATTCATTCATTCTACTTTATTAATAACCATGAGGTTGTTAGTGTGCAGACCGTACCGTTATTGCCATTAACACCATTGGATTTGAGTGGCAGACAGCCCAGGTATGTGTTGGGCATTTGGTCAGGTGGACGGGACACGATGAGGTGCACCAAGCCTTTAGATTTACGGATGGTGGTGACGGCTTTAGAGTGAGACACGCCGATCATCAGATCGTCATTGACCTGTACAAAAACACAACCAGCTAAATTGGTTGCAAACTTTAAAAAAAATGGGTGTGAAGTGAAAAACATCGCTTATGTACCTTAAGTAAACGATCGCCAACTTGCAACGTGCCCGCAGTGTCTGCGGTGCCACCAGGGGTGACGGACTTCACGAAAATACCCCTTTCTCCACCAATCACAGAAAAGCCCAGGCCCCCTGCTGGCGGCTTCTCCAACTGCAGCTTCACAATCTGCTCCTGTAAACATATTAGACCAGAAAAGAGTGAAATAAAGAAGGCAGAATGAATGAGATGGAGAAAACTTACAAAAGAAAGAAAGCCATAATGACAATGAAGCACAACTACAGTGAATTCAGTGAAGGAAGAAGCCTCAATGTTGGCCATTCACGGAGCACGTTTCCTGATAATCTAGTCAAATTCCTCTCACCGGCTCCTCTTGTAACGCAGACTGCAGAAATCTAACCTGTCTTTATGACCGGTTCAACTTCAGGCTGTTTGTGTCCCGTCTCACATGCCACAAACAGCACCCACAGTATAATAGTTTCTGTTTCTGAAGTCGCTCTATTTAGTGATAAAATATTTAGCCAGAGCAGCAGCGATCAATATTAGGTAATAGTTTACCAGAGGTTCTGCAGGTTCTTACCTCAGCAGGACAGATACCGGATAGGGCCTCTAATTCGTTACGATCGTTGCTATGGAGATAACCTATGATACAAAGAGAAAGAGCAAGAGAGAAATGAGGTCACTGTGTAAATTACTCCGCTTACAACCAGAAGAGTAACAACTAACTAGAGCATCAGAATGCCACCAATCAAAAGAAAAATAAACTGTTTATAACATTATTAAAGCAATAGGCCACACGAGATCATGTGATTTTACCATAGTTAAGGAGTAATGTTAGCTAAAAGCAATATTATAAGAGACTATAATATAATACATTTAGGCTTCTGCTTCTTGCTCTGTAAAGGACCAATTAGAATTCAGTATGCAAATATTATGATGACACCTACAGTGTACATTACATCAACATTATCAGTCAATGTAAACTTTACAAACTCACCATTTCTTTCTCTGTATACTTTTCTTTCAACCGTTTGAAATTTATTGGCTTATTTTAATAGATTTTATAAACATTTTCACAACCCATTTTTGAATTTTAGCATCACTACTACATTACCATTCAAATGTTTGAGGTGAGCACCATAAAACTTTTTTAAAAAAAAGAAGGAAAAAAAAACAACTTTTCTATAGCAAGCATGAATTAAATTGATCAAAAAGTAAGAGTAAACACATTTTTAATATTCCCTTTTTCAACTTTTTATTTATCAAAGTATCCTGGAATACAATGCTTTCCACAAAAATATGAAACTCTGACCCAAATCAGCATATTATAATGATTTCTGAAGGATCATGTGAGACTGAAGACTGAAGTAATGATGCTGAAAATTCAGCTTTGCCATCACAGAAATAAACTAAATTTAAAAAAAGAATTAAAATAAAAAAAAGTTTTTAACATTGTCACTAAATGTTGACCAAAAAAATGTGCAGGTACAGTTAGTTTATTTCCCACTACACTTACCGTTCATACTCTGGGAGACTTTAGAACTGATGTTATTGTTTAGTAATGAAATCTCCTCCTCACCCGGAAAAACAGGCTTCCCATGCCTACGGAAATATAGTTAGATAGTGGCATCCGTCCAGAAGTTTTACAGTATCACACATAACAACTGACAAACAAGTCTATCAAAAGAATCTTCCCAACACCTGAAGAATTCGATCCTTTTTGCATATTTGAATGAACGTCGTTGGTGAACATTGCGAGTGGTGTCGTGCGACCGACTCACCTGGTGGCTTTGAGACTAAGATTCCTCAGTGACAGCTGCAGGAGTCTGCAGCTCTCGCTCAAGGTCAGATCCTGCGTCGGAGCGCCGTTGATGTAATGTATGATATCCAAGTGTCTCAGACTGCCTTCTGCCGAAGCAACTGATCCTGGGATGATGTCCTTCACGTACAGTACGCCCAACCCACTGTCACTTCCTCCATCGAGAACCAGACCTACAAGAGGCGGCCACACACACCCAGTAAACAAACACTTTGAGTGATCCGGCTGCACTAAACTCTAACACCACCTTCTTTCTTTCTTTCACTTTTTTGTCCGCAAGCTGAAATCCGACACCCTTATCTAGCTTGTTGTTGAACCCCTTGAGCTCATTTTTCCAGTGAAACGCAGGTGGGCTTTGTTTATATTGATGATATCTGTGTTTTTGCGTGACCCAGTAAAGCCCCCATTGACCTCTGACAGTCAGATAACACTAATGCACCACATGTATCGGTCAAATGCAGCAAAATATACTTGCCCAGCTGGATTCTGGGCATTTCCGGGAACACCATTGAGTTGTAAAGAGGATCAGTTACAATATACCTTTATATTTCCATTACCTAAAGGCTCGTCGTGACACTGAAATGTGATGTCGGGAAGGAGGTGGGCCTCTATTGGTGGTTTGGGAGCTTCTAGGACACGGCCTACAACCAGGTCCACGACTTTGGGGGCGGCACGCACCAGGTTGACCACCTCTGTGTGATTCATGCCGGACACCTCAGTGTTATTCACCTAAAAACAGAGGAAGGAGGAGGAAGATGCATAACAATGTGTAAAATAAATTCAAATGTACATTTTGTAGCTTGTAGTACATGTGTGTTAGCTTTATATTCTAGTGTACTTCAAAAAGCCTACAAAATGAATCTATAGAAGACATGTGGACCAGAAAATAGACTAAAAATATTGATGACTCATATTGAGTTTTCAGGCAAGTATACAAAGTAAGTTCAAGTCTTTTATTGTCAGATGCACAGAACAACACAAGGTTAAACTGGGCACTGAAATTCTTATGACAATATATATATATAAGTTTAAGTTTGGGGTCTGTATGGTTTTATTCAAATTGGTATTGTTACAAAAGATTTATATTTCAAATAAATGCTGTTCTTTTGAACTTTCGAATTATAAAAGAAACCTGAAAAGCGTCTTTCTCTGAAGGATCATGTGACCCTGAAGACTGGAGTAATGGTTGTTGAATGTTTTTTTGTAATAATATTTCATAATATTATTTTATCCAATAAATGCCCCTTTGCTGAGCAGAAGAGATCCTACCGGCCCCAAAGTTCTGAACATTTGAAAAAATTAATAGAAAATATGTCAAAACAGGAAAGAGAACTATTATCTTGATAACCGTTTTCTCCTACTTAAAAATATCTGTGTGAATTTCTTTTCTCTTTCAAAAACTAGTTAATCTGCAAAACTAGATAAGAGTAAAATTGCACCCATCCCTATGCCAATAGATGATAATATCGTAGATTGAACAGTTAGGCTATTATTATTATTATTATTAGGCTATTATTATCAAATTGCCCCTCCATAGTTTCACATCAACATCAGCGCATATAGCCAGCACTTCAACACGTGCATGAAATAAGGATTAGTTTACATTGAAAATGTTTTAAAAACAGACTACAAAACTACAGCCCACATTAAAAACCTAATTGCAAGGTGATATATGTGAACATAATTCACAAATGATATCAAGAGTGCTTGTTACAAAAAATACATAATTTCTTAAACAGAGGCATTGTCATTCTTCAACAATTTGTTTTTTAGTTGTTTTTTGCATAGCACATTAACAAAAAATATTGACGTTTGTGCCTAATAATAATAATAATAATACAAAGGGTATGACAACACAATATTTGTCAGTATTGTTATTATTATAAAATTAAAATAAATTGCTAGTTGTTGTTATTGTTATTATCAATCAGTCAACGATGAAAAAAGCAGCTTTATTTTACATACCAACATAAAAAACGACTTGTTTAACACTAAATATTGAACATGAACCAGGCCGTTCAGATTACTTGTTAAAGTGCCATTAAAATACCTTATGTCAGCAGATAATGCACGTATAGGTTTGTGGTTTGCGACTCCTTCACCAGCACCATCACCTTCTTGTGCAAAGCTTGCATGATATTGGAAAAAAAACTGATATTGCGATATTTAGTTTTTCTGCGATATATACTGCAAAATGAAAAAAAAAGTGTCACCAGATGACTAGAATAGCTCTATTAGGAAAGAATTATTAATTCTAGAACGATTGGGGTGATTTTGTAGGGGAGTGCATCTGCATAAAATATAATAAACAAATTACAAGCATAGATAAACACAATAGAACAAAGATACAAATGGAATAAACGTTTTTCAGCTAAGTCAAGCAGCATTTAGGTACATTATTATTAACAATAATGACAAGACAGCAGCAGGTTTATTAGCTGCTGTCACTTTAAGATCGAATGCACAGATCCAATATAATGAAATGCATTAGTTTTTTTTCTCGGTTGTTTGAGTTCACATAAACCATAAGCTAATGTTTACGAGGATACTTGCCATTGCAGAGATGGCATTTTGACCTAATTTTGCATGTATGTGTCCGTGCAAGCACAAATAGATGTGGAAGAGAACGGAATTGAGTGTTCATGTGCTGTCTGCACGGCTCTGTGTGCGCAGAAAACAGCATGTGAGATCCGAATTGAGTTCTCTTTCGTGTCTTCTTGACCTCAAATGGTTTAGAATCGCTTGAATGTTTAAACTGACAGGACCTCAAACACGTGCAAATGATAAACTTTCTCTCTATGATGGTTAAACTTTGCAATTTAATCCGAGAAAGACATGCGTTTCGAACCCGTGGGGCCTGGTCCGTACAGATCAACTACGATCCCTACTTGACATCGCACATCCTGCGATGTGACTATCGGCAGTGTATATAAACTTGTTACCGGTCTTAAATACTTTTGTCTGTCAGATTTTTACATAGATTCATCGACTTCGTCCCAAAAACGTGAAAGTGTCTGGTGAACTGTGAGTGTAAACAAACAAAAGTGTAAACTAAACTAAATAAAACACGCTGTCATATTAAGTTTGAAAGTTTATTATATTGATTATTGGTGCTTCCATAGACATCAGTGTGTATTTTACAAACTATAACTGTTTTTTTTGTGTTAGTAATGAAACAAAATAAACATTAGATGGTTAAAAACATTGAGTAGTTGTGAAAAAGTCTTTTTCTTGCACCCACCCACATGCGCCAATATTATTATGCATGGGCATTCTCGCAGTCTGACGAATAGGACGATCTGAAAATGGAGAAGATCGCCCAACACTAATCCCTATTATCATACCATTATCATGCGATCCCCTGGATGCAGGCGGCCGTCTCCTTTAGCAGGGTCCTGGATGATGTCATGGATGTAGCAATTCTCATCCGGACCTTTAGTGAGGGTGAAACCTAAACTCCCTTTATCAGACTTCACCAGGGAGACCTTCAGCTCCACCTCCTAAAATGACACAAACATTCTTGGTTTAATCATAGCAGAGAAGTCATGCTTTAAATCTATATTAGAAATCTATTTCCATTAGAAATTCGCAAAAAAACAGATCATTTCATAGTCATGTTAATGGTCACTCACCGGGATGAACTCCTCCTCCTGGCCGTGTTCTGGTAGACCGAGGTTAACAGGGTTTGGCAGTGGTGGAGGAAGAGGGTCAGGACTGGGGCTCAGGATCCCCCCCTCAGGAAGAGACGGAGATGATGACATACCGAGTGCAGAGCTGTCCAAATCACTGGATAAAGATGACGAACAGGAAGCAGTGGAGGACAGAGAAAGGAAATGGAACATGATTAATAAATCATGTTGGGGGGGGGGGACTGATGCTACATTAAAAATAGAAAAATACACGCTTTGAGACTATTGAAACCAACAAACCAAAAATAAAACATGAACAAACATAACAAAATGTTAACTTAAAGGTACAATATGCAGGATTTTTGCAGTAAAATATCCTAAAACCACTAGGCCAATGTTATATATTTTGTTTAGTTGATTACTTACGATTTACAAATAGTTGGAAACATTTGGGATATTTGAGAAAATTGCGATTTTAACCAAGGAAACGGGGCGCGTGAGCAGGGGTGAGGAGTGGCGTCATATCCTCGTTACCCCGGTTTCGCCAGGTTTGACCTCGTACTGCAATAGTAACCATGGCGACAGCCGTTGACAACTTGGTTATGCCAGTTATGCCTAGCAGGACGCTCACGCTGATGTTGTTTTGTTTAAACATTATGGACCATTGCAAGCAGACTGAGACAAAAAGAGGACTAAAACGAAGATCAACATCTTTCGAGATGCCGAGAGCTCCACGTCTGCGAATAACTTCGACTTAACAGAGACGCAAGTTTGCATGTACTTTATTAGACAGGTGAGCAAATGTACATAAAACTAATCAATGTTATTTAGTTCAACATGATGAAATTTTTTTTCTTTCGATAAATATCGATACTGAAATATCTGAACGGTACCAATACTAATTTCCCGAAGTATCGATACTAGCCGAGCTGTCACTTTCAATTCTCTCCAAAGACGCGGTGACAAACACCACACACACGCGCACTCGCACTCGTCTCATTCACTCTGGTTAAATAGCAAAAGTGAAGTGAATGGAAAGATGACGAGTGCATGCGGCGCCCCCGTGACCAGTTTTGGTTGATAAAGAACACAGTAGGAGTGCTATATGGAAATATTTTTTATATGAAGCCAGACATCCCAAGTCTCCCGGAAGTTCCGGGAGTCTCCTGCATATTGATAGCGTCTCCCTGATGCCCGCATATTAGTTCAAATCTCCCGGAATCTATAGCACACATGCGAGACAGAACATACTGCATGCATAACATAGATAGCGCACACACAACATACATAGCGCGCACACGGAAGAGAGGGAGACCTCTCTCGAGAGACCTTAGTTAGTCAACCCCCCCCCACCCCTCCCCTGTTTGACGTTTAAGTATCTTTTGTTGACATTGAGATTGGATTTGATTTTACTTGGAAATTCAAAAGATTGCACTTTTTATTTACTTGCACTTTATTGGTTTTTGAATGTATGGCAATCTGAGATAGCCTGGCAAGCCAGACCTACATCAAGATGTTAGGTCTGGGAACTCCCAATTGGCATGCCTCAATCCGAGGGCCGGGATAAACGGTTGTCTTTCAAAATCCCTCTGCATGCAATAGGATAGCGCTACAACCAACCAGAGCAACGAACGGCTGAGGCTGAGTGAGTCCCATTCGTTTTTCCAGCAGCGGAGCTAGTTGATATATTAAACTTTTGCCGTATCCGGTCATCAAAACTTCGAACACATCTTCCTTTTTTAAGAATGACTTAAGTGACGTTCTCTTAACTCCAAGTCCTCCAGAGTCGCGGCCAAAGCCGGTTCGAAAGACCGCTGTTCGCCAGCAGCATCTTTTTTGTTTTCTAGTTATGTTAGTAGGCAAATCCCTTATGGAAATTTCGAGGGGGAACCGTCACAACTCTGCCGTCATTATGTTAATCCCGCCCACCAACTCATAATACACGATCAGAGTTTGTTTTTTTCCAGCTCGAATGCCAACGGAGAGTTGCTAGACCACACTTTGCTGCAAAATACTTTTTGCTGCCGCTAGGGTGCGTCTAGATTTCTAGGCTAAATCTGAGAGGCTTTTGAACAAGTGCACTACCTCAGGACATTTTGTTCATGTAAAATATACCTCATTGTCATGTTCTAGACTTGTTATATTTAGCTTTAAATAAAAAGAAATACCCCCTTAATATTGTGCCAGCTTTTTTCTCCGTGGTAACGAAAATGGTATCGAATATTGATATTTTTCAAGGTATCGTATCGAAGTTAGAAATTCTAGTATCGTGGCAACACTAGTTAGAATATGATCTGTATGTTATTCTAATGTTGATCTAGCTCACTGCTAGTCTCATACAGCCAACAAACAACCTAACAAACAACATTCAACACACTCAAATGCCGTTTAGTGAGATAGTGTAACTGTTAGAGCAAGTGAAACAGCGCTGCGTTACCTCAAGTCTCATTCGTCTAATAAACGGACCTGTGAGTATTAATTCAGCACTTGCGTGTAATTCGGTAGAATGAAATGTCCTTATTCCTTTATATCCGCGGGACTCACGTTGCGTGGTGCGCTGGTATACGTCTAGCAATCGCACCCTGCTTCACACCACAGTCATGTTAAAAACATCAATGTATTCACTCATCCATAAAAGATCCATCAGCTTGACGACAAGATCCATAATTCAGCTTAATGCGGATTATACGTCATCAATATACGCCTTTGTTATTGTAAGAGGTTAGCGACCCATAGTGGCGAAAAATCATGCATATTGTACCTTTAATAAAATAAATAAAATAATCAAAATAAAAATCACATTTTTGATTAGACATTGAAACTAAGAAATAAAAAACTAACATCATTTAAAAAAAAATTGTATAAAAAGAAAAAAGAAAACAACTCAAAAAACTGATGTAACTAGCATTTGTCATCAGACTAAACATGACTAAAAGGCATCAACTTTTTCCTGTTATTTAATTCTTTTCATTTCTGCTCAAATAGATTGTCACAGAAGTCTTCAGGCAAAACAAGCCACGTCATTTTTCCTGCAGATTTCTATCAAACTGCTTTCAGCAGTGCAAACAAGCGTGTCACCGCTGCCAGCTGCCCTGTTGTGTAACACAGCGTCACATGACATAAACTGAGCAAAACACACCCACAGGAGAGAACTAGTGCGTCACACCTGAACTCTGTAACCTGAGCCCAATTATATGAAACCACCAAGTGGGCTTATGTAAGAACCCTGGGGCTGTGTCCAAAAACTCCCCCTACACCCTTTAATAGAGCATTATTTGAGGGAAAAGCCATTTGTAGTGGCATCCGAAACCACAGTGGACGTTATCGAGTTCACTCATTCAATCCCATACAGCACCGCAATAACGGGTGTACATTCATTAATTAAAATTAATTTGAAATCACCTAAAATTAATTACAACTAAGATTAATTAAATTTAAGATGAAGATTTACATTAACTCATAAAAAAAGTTGAAAACTTATTTTGATAAGTTATACAATATTCAACACATTTTTTAAGTCAGTTTAATATAATTTAAGTTGAAATGACTTATACAGCCAAGTTGATTGCACTTAAAAATGGCAGCAGCTTTTTTTTTTCTTTTTTTTCCTTTTTTTTACAGTTTAGCAAGCACATATATTAGCAAAACACTATATTAGGAGTAAATTTCTGACCTTTTGTTGACCTCCGGTCTAGACATGGATTGTCTTGGTGAGTAATATGCAGATCGTACAGTGTCGTCCATATTGGCCTCGTATGGGAGCCTTTCCATGGGAGTTTGATATAAACTCCTGTCCCAGTCTTGACTGGCCTGCCCTAGGTTGTCGGGGCTGAAGGCCTCCTCCATCTCGTCGTTGTCGGTGCTGTCGCTGTAACTGTCCCTGCGACTGGGAGACTTCATCAGCAACCTCTCCAGAGCCTCTTCCACAGAGCTCACAGACTGCTCTGCCTGAGGAGGGGAGCTCATCTTGGATTCAGGCTGGGGCTTGGGACGAGGTTCCTTTCGTGGAGAAGGCACGGGAGTCTGTGGAGCGGGAATTTTAGTTTTAATTTAAGTTTTAAAGATGTTATAGTAAAAAATAGGTAGTGATAACTGAATCTGTAAACTGCTAAATTTGCAACAAAAAAAAAAAAAAAAAAAATAGGTAGGCCACTGGAGAGTTATTGAGATCCCAATAAGACTCAATAAAATAAAATAAAAAAATAATTAAATAAAATACTCAAAATAAAAAATAAATAATTAAATAAAACTCAGTAAAACAAAATGAGACACTCAGAATAAAAGACAAAAGATGCTAAATAAATCTCAAAACACATTAAAATTCTAAATAAAAAAACTAAATTAAATAAAATGTTCAAAAATAAAACAATTCAATATAAAAAATAAAAACGTAAATAAATAAGATTAAAAATAAAACAAGACAAAATAAATTTCAAAACTCGAAATAAAACGAAATGAAATAAACAAATTAAAATAAAATACTCAAAATATAAAACAATAATGAAACTCAATAGAGCTAAATGAAATACTCTAAATAAAATAAAACTAAACCCTAAATAATCAATAAAACTCAAAATAAGACTCAATAAAACTAAATACAATGGTCTCTAAACTGTGGTGGGACTACTTTTCTAATTAAATATATATATATATAGCTGTAATTTATGGAGAGTTACATCCCTGCCCTTTCCTTGAATTCTTGAGCAAAAACCAAGATATATATAAAATTAATTTAGGTAATGGAACATGATGCTGACACATAAATTAAGATCATTGAGACTAAAACTAAAAGTCTTACTGCAATGGCAGGGTCCATCTCAGGTAAGACCCCTAATTCAGGTCTACACAAGTGAAGGGTCACTTCCTGTCCTGTGCCTCTCAGAGCAGAGATCACCTCCTGACAAACAGCAATAGAAGACATTATTTTGTTAGTGTTTTGTTTTAAATCCTCACAGACTAAAGGAAAGGGTTAACGTACATGTTGTGAAAGTCCTTTGAGTGGCGTCTGATTGACACGTAGAATGACATCGCCCACTGCGATGCAGCCACTCTCGGCTGCTGGTTGCCCTGGAAACAGTTTCTTGACCCGGACCATGCTGGAACCCGAGGGCTCTCCGGGAACGTTCTCCTCGCGGCTGAAACTGAAACCCAGACCGGACGTGTTCTTCAGCAACCCCACCTCAAACGTGTTATCTAGAGGGGTGAATAAGAAAGAGGACACTGATTTACTCTACACAACCTTTGACTAACCAGCCCACATTTTTAACCTCTACACATCTGGCACATTTTCACAAGCTCGTATAAGCAAGTGTGTCAATTCCACCTCATACCTGGAGTAATAAAGTTGTATTCTGCTTTCTTGGGTGGTGGTACCTCCTCCACTGCTGCGTTTTGAGGCTCAGAAGTGTCTTGAGGTGTCAGAGGGGCATGAACGCGGTTTTCTGGGGGCAGACCTTTCTCCATCAACAGATGCACCACCTAGACAACAAGAATCTAGTTTAAAAAAACACTGCTAAACGTTGAGAGAAGAAGTCCTCTAGGGGGCGCAGTGTTCTCACCTGCCCAGTATATCTCAACATCTCTACTGCCAGTTTGTGAGTCGCTCCGTCAAGGCTCTTCCCGTTCACAGCCACGACACGATCCCCTGAGTGACACAGAATCAACACACACGCTGACTAACAGTCTTGTAATGTTTGGAAATCTCTTGAAGAAATGAACAGGTCATCTTTTACCCTCAAAAAATATTTCAAATATTATAATAAACATTTATTTGTATAACAGTTCTCATACATGGAATGCAGTTCAAATTGCTAAAGTGCTTCACAAGTATAAAAAATATAAATTTTCAATACAATTGCACACACTATAAATATAAAACATTTGAAAACATCTTTAAAAGATTCACAAGGTAAAATAAAGAGATTGACAATACAATTTCACATTATCTATATAAAAATACTCAAAAGCAACTATAAAAGGATCACAAAGTAAATTAAAAACAAAACACGTAATTACACAATATTGCTACGCAAAAAGATGTTTTAACCCACCTTTTAAAAATATGAATGCTAGTAGTCCTTTTACTCTACATTTTTGGAGCATACTAGCTAAAAGAAGTACCACCGGATCATCAAGATTTACTGTATACTGAGCCAAAAGACCAGCACTAGAGGATCTTAAACTATGATTTGGAACATATCTCGGCGGAAATATATAAAGATTTTGCAGATTATTCAGTTTTTTTATAAACTAATATAGGAATCTTAAAATCAATCCTTTGGTGAACTGGCAAATAATGTAATTCCATTAAAACTGGTGTAATATGCTCTCTCCTTTCAGTTTCATTAGTACTCTGGCTGCTGCATTTTGTATCAAGAGTAGCTAACCTATACAACCCTTAGGCAAGCCAAGTTGTCGTCACTTGATTAATATAGGACTTAAGACTCAGATCACATTATGATAATTACTTTTGTATTATAACATATTTCATATTATATTACCGGTATATATCAAAATGGAAAAAAAAAAGGTTTTTAGCAAATTTCTTTTGCATTGTGATATCTTTGTAAAATGTTTTGGACAAATGTAAAATGTTCTCTCTGGACACAATTATTTATTTATTTTTTTATAAAATTTACATAAATTCAATTTGGTACAAAAAGTAATAACATGATGTATACTTAGTTGCAATATACACTACTGTTCAAAAGTTTAGGGTTGGTAACTTTTATTGTAATTTATTTTTTTAATAATTCTCTTCCAAGGCTGCATGTATTTGATTCAATAAAAAAAAAAAAAAAAAAAACAATAATATATAATATAATATATATATATATATATATATATATATATATATATATATATATATATATATATATATATATATATATATATATATATATATATATAAAACAGTAATCTTGTGAAATATTACTACAATTTAAAACAACTGTTTCTTATTTGAATAATTTCAAAAAGTTGTTTATTCTTGTGATAGCAAAGCTGAATTTTCCGCATTTTTTTTAACAAATTCTTCGATGGATAGAAAATTAAAAAGAGTAGCATTTATTAGAAATAGAAATCTTTTTTCTTCACTATCACTTTTGATCAATTTAATGCGTCCTAGATTAATGATGGTATTCATTGCTTTAAAAAAAAAATCTTTGAACGGTAGTGTATTGTTTTAATAATAAAAAAAAAAAAAACTTTTTACCTTTCTTTATCCTCCCATCTAGCTCAGCTGCTCCTTTAGGAATCACTGCTTTGACGTATACCCCTCCATGCCTCAATGTCGTGTTTGACCCACCCTGAGACAGACAAACATGTTAATACAGCCATACACAAAGGCATCATGGGGGAAAAGTGCCAAGATCTAAGAGTGTATTAAGCAATCAATTGACATGATCATTTTATATTTATAAGATATACCCACCCTAACAATCATAAAGCAAACCACTTGATTTCTTAAGTTGATGATTAATGAATTTCATTGCAGTGTTTTGAAACAGACTTTTTTTTTTTTTTTAAATCATTTCAATCATTAAAAGTCTATGTAACAAAAGCTGCATGCCGTAAAAAGCATCACAGTAAAAATCACACCGTAGACAAGCAAATGCAAATCCATGCAGGCATTAGTGGTTCTCCGTCAGAAACAAAACACAACTGAAAATGTGGCATGTAGTCTTGGCTGTGCGTGTTTCTACACTTTTGCTGTACCTACTGTTTTTTCGGTTTTACCGTTTTGTGGAGCCAATTCAAATGCCTGTAAAAATCTGCATGCAAAGAGCCAAATCTACTTTCCCAAAACTGAAGCCAAGCGAGGAGCTTCAAAAAGGAGCGAGGGCTAAGGGTACAAAAACAACACCACACACAAACACACAAAGTAAGTAAAGGGGAAACAAAGGAGAAAAAAAAAAAGAGAGAGCGGAAACCTTTCCGAACAGTACCGTGACACTAATGCCCAGACTGCTGTCTATTTTGGACAGCTCAATGTCAAATAGATCTCCAGGCTGGAGGCTATTGACTTCTGGGCTACTAGCACTTAAAGTCTCCGTGACGATGTTGGGAGAAACCCCCTGTAAACAGAGAAGAGCTGGGTAAATACAAGGCCGTGCACAGCCGTATTCATGCAAGGGTCAAAGGTTAATGGAGTTGACATGCACAACTGCATTGCATTTACATTCAGAAATGCAATTGGTCAGAAAGAGAGCGAGGGACGGTCACAAGCGTTTTTATTGGCATTTCACACATTTGCGTGGCTGTGAAGTGTAACTATATACTAAGTATTAACCTTAAATGGTGATATTAGCTTTTAAGGGAACTTCCAAGAAATGTGAAACTAATACCTGAATTTCAATATGTGAAACACTGTTAACTATCAGGAGCAACAAGTGGAGTTTTGCTCTAAGCAGCCTTTATGGCGATGATCGACAGAACTTTTTGTCAGTCATCTGGTTGTGCATTTTAGCCCGGCCCACACTGAAATCTCATTGGTACAAAACCCTGTTGCCATGTGATTTTGAGTGGTAGTTAACACATTGATATGCATTTGCTAAATGGTTAATAACTAATCAAAAGTTTGGGGTCAGCAAGACATTTTTAAAGAAATTAATACTTTTCTTCAGAAAGGATGCTTTAAATTGATAAAACGAGACAGTGAGGACATTTGTAGCGTTTCAAAAGATTTCCCAAAAATTTTGTTCTTTTGAACTTTCTATTTATCGAAGAATCCTGAAAAAACTGATATTCAGCAGTGATAATAATACAACCAGCAAATCACCATATTAGAAAGTGATTTCTGAAGGATTATGTGACACTGAAGTGTAGTAATGATGCTAAAAATTCAGCTTTGCCAAGACAGAAATAAATAAATATATTCAAAAAGAATACACTTTAAATTGTAATAATATTCCACAATATTACTGTTTTTACTGTATTTTATATTTATCAAATATATGCAGTCATGAGAATTTAAAACATCTTGATGACCCCAAAATTAAGTACCTCCTTCAATGCAATGAATTTGGTCACATCTCTACCACTAGAACGACCAATAGTTTTAGGGACGTTTTCCTTTCGCAAGTGAGTGGCACTTGATTTCACTTGATGATGAAACATGATGATTTCACTGATTTAAACCTGTCAAACGGCCATGGTTCGAACATGGTGTAAATGTGAAATATGTTTGAAAATCTTAAATTATGTTCTGCATTTGATAAAGTGAAAATCCGCTGGCATGTCGGGTACTCCAAGAAGGGATGCAATGAGTGAGCGAGAACTGTCCTATTATTTAAAAAAAAGCAATTTAATATTTGTTGTGAGTTTTAAACACTGAAGTAACATCTTAAAAAGCACACATCAAAGTTGACATCAAACAGATGCTGACTAGAATCTCGATAGGAAACCTTGAGGGCTGAGTCAAAGTTCATTCAAATCACTACAGAGACTGATTCTACCTTTTTAGTCTTTTGTATCTCTTGGCTACTTGAGTGTGTGTCTTCATCCATGTCGGAATCCCCTCTGTCGGAGTATTCCAGCTCTTTAGGAACATCTGGCACTTTGGGTTTTCTGGTTTTAGGGGGCAAAGCTGGTGGAGCAGCTTCAACAGAGGGTTTGCTGTCAGCTGTCAGTGACTGCGCTGCCACGGGACCCTCGGTGGGAACGTTGAGATGGAATCCATTGAGATTTGTTTGCAGGAGGCCGGCGCTCTCTGTCCTGGAGTCCTGCGAACTGACGCTGCCCTGTCGAACGGACTGAGGCGGAGATGTTTTGCTGGAGATAAGAGGCGGGCTGGGGGAGGGTGTATGATCTTCAGAGGAAGAATCGACATCATCTTCCTGATTTTGAGGGCTGATTTAAAGTGATGGCTTCCTGAAGGGAGTCTAACAGAAGGGAAAAAGAGTCTTGTTTATGGTACTGTCATCAAGCCTTCAGAAAAGCCTTTTCTCAGAACTTGCATTGTTTATATTCGTTCTTATAAAATGTCAACATGCATCCATTACCTGGAAACAGTCTCTCTTTAGGTTGGGAGACCACCAGTGTGACATCATCAGGGGTGCTCTGCAGAATCTCCACCACAGTGTCATGTGATAGGTCTTCCACGCTGACATCATTCACGCTCAACAGCCTGTCACCTACAGGATAGGGCAAAAATGTGGAGTTAACAACCTTACACTGAACAGATTCAAATATATAGTTATCTAAAACCATTTTTTTTAAAAAGCTTGAAACTAAATAAACATGAACTGAAATAAAATAGAAAAAAAATGCAGGTAATTTGCAAGACAACATTTCTCATTTAGTTTAACTTGATGTACTAAAATAACAAACTAAAGTTGACAATTAATAAAAAAAAATATTTAGACAAAAACAATGAAATGGAAAAAAAAACTTTTCAAATATGATTAAAAACTAAAATAGTATAATAATACTAAAATAACACTGTTCTGGAATTGTTCAGTGTGATCTTGAATTATTTAGATCATTATGAATAATTCCAGAATGTTTTGAACATTTCCAAATTCAGGAAGTTAAGGATTGTTTCAAAGATTCAAGATTTGTTCAAAGTGTTTTAATGTAATTTGGGGCCTTCCAAAGTGTTCTAGGTGTCTAAGGCATTCTAGAATTATTTAAACCATTAAGGATAATTTAAGTCATACAATAATTAACAACCTTCTACTGAAAAAAGTGTTTTGTAATCATTCAAAGACGTCTAGAACCAGTTTAAAGTGTTCCAAAATCTTTTGGAGAATTCTGGAATTGTTCAAAGGGTTCTGCATTCCATACATTTACAGCATTCTAGAATAATTTAAGCATGCTAGGGAGTTAACAACCTTTTAGAGTACATTCTAGAATCGATATAATCACGTTGAGTGTTCTGGAATCTTTCAGAGCATTCGGAAATCGTTCAAAAGCATGTTTGGACCACTAAAAGCATTCTATTAAAGCATTCTAGAATTATTTCAAGCATTCAACAATCATTAACAACAGTTGTTCCTGTTATTCAACACAATATGCAAAGGCTCCCCAGTTAAACAAAATAAATGTTGTTTTTTGCTGTAATTATGAAAGCTGCTTGATTTAAAGTATAGTAATAATAATATTAAAATTAAACATTATTATTAGATTGATTTGTACTTGTTTGTTATAAGATTTTTATTTTTAGAAGTAGATTGTTTTAATGTTATAATTATTAATCTAAATACTCATAAGTCATCCTGCAACCCTCTTTGTAAGTTTTCTGAGGCCCACTGTTTGAGAACCACAAAAGCATGCTCAAAAAATCAGTAATAAGTATGAAAGTATTTAATGGTTTAAATCTTTCATGGATATCATGGAACAAGATTCTTGACTAAAATGTGATGCTTTCAATCTGAAAATTCAAACTACTTATAAATATAGAAACAAGATCCCTCCTGTTTCCCCTTTGATACCTGGTTTCAGACAGCCGTTGATATCTGCTGGTCCCCCCGGTGTGATGGAGCTGATGAGGGAGCCCAGGTCCTGACCGACAGAACTCTCTCCGCCTACAACCTGAAAGCCTGGGGAGCGACACAAACATTCTACTATGTCTCACAAACTACAAAAGAACAAATGTCCAAAGATGTCTTATTGAGACTGTCACATGTGCATATACTAAATGCATTTCTCTTATCAATGATAGACAACCTCTCATTCAGGCTAAATCCTGATAAGATATTTCAGTGCAAGTCCCCATCTGAGGTGGACGTAAAACAGCACATTTCCCTCCCAGAGTGGGATTCATTAATCACTGTGTAAGAGGTGAGGACTGCCAGACCTCTGCACTCTATAGCCCCTTTCACACAGAGATTCTGGAAAAACACGGATAATGTGACCCGGCATTTGTCCCGGGATTGTTTGATTTCGGTTTATTCACACTGCATTTGCCGGGATCTGTGAGTGCGTTCACACACAACCCGTTAATGTCCCGGAAAGCCGCGTGACGTCAGGATGAGACGTGTAACGTACGCGTCGAAAACATGTGCACGCGCGCACCTTTCCACAGAGCTGGCGAACGATCGCAGCTTCGGCGCGGATTGTGAGGAGCTCCTGTCTCTGCTGCATTCCAGTTTGCAGACATTTTTTCGTTCTTTCTTTGTTGATGACGAACACAAACTTTCTTCGAAGAGCAACAGAGTCGCGCGATGGCACATGCGTCACTATTACACACCCCTTACGGCATTGGTTCTGGCTTTTGTTCACACAGCGCGCGTTCCGGGTCTGAACACGGTAATGTTACTAGGTCCCCAACCCGGGATCGATCCCGGCATGAATCCCGGGTCGTGTTTGCGTTCACACAGAAGGCGTTCTGGCAATTTGCCGGGTTCAAAGTGCTGTGTGAAAGGGGCTTATCACATCTCTGTGTGTGTGTGTGTGTGTGTGTGTGTGTGTGTGTGTGTGTGTGTGTGTGTGTGTGTGTGTGTGTGTGTGTGTGTGTGTGTGTGTGTGTGTGTTCCTGGTAAACCCTACACTAAGGGGACAAAGATGGCAATATCTCAACTCCTTGTCCTTGTGGGGACATGTAATGGTCACAATGAGGAAAACTGCTTAGAAATCATACAGACTGATGTTTTTTAAAAATGTACAGATGCAGAACATTTTCTGTAATGTGTAATTTTAGGGGTAGGGTTAGTGTAAGGGGATAGAATACACAGTTTGTACAGTAGTATAAAAATTATTATGTCTATGAAAAGTCTCCATAAAACATGAAAACTCTTTTTGCTTGTTTGTTTGTTTGCGTGCGTGCGTGCGTGCGTGCGTGCGTGCGTGCGTGCGTGCGTGCGTGCGTTAGCAGCATTTCTGTGTCAAAGGAGCTCCATTCTGACTGGATGTGTAAACCCCTCTCACTCACCTAGCCCATACTTGACGTCTTTCTTCAGATTTACGGTCTGTATCTCTCGCTCTGGGGAGGGTAAGGCATGCACCTTCTTCTTCAGGGAGTCTGTGAGTGAGAATTAACAGAGGGGGCAAATGTTTAGGTTTTAAAACAGTGTGTGTCCATTTACACACAAACACGCTTTGAGAACTAACAACCAGTGTTATTAAGATTAGTTCAGAGAACACAATCAAAAAGAACTATTCACAATTCTACATTTTCTAAATGAAAAAAAAAAAACATTTCATATGGTAAACATCTATATAAAATTGAGCATCCCGCAACAGCCTCGATTGTATGTATGTATGTATGTATGTATGTATGTATGTATGTATGTATGTATGTATGTATGTATGTATGTATGTATGTATGTATGTATGTATGTATGTATGTATGTATGTATGTATATATATATATATATATATATATATATATATATATATATATTGTTGTAGAAATTTTAATAGTCATTTATTCCTAATCTATTCAATGTGTAAAAGTATATGTGTGTACATGCTTGTGCGTGACGTTTCAGGAATATATGGGACAGGACATCTCGACCTTAGGAATGGTCAAATTTGGCTGGTTTATTCCAGTACCAGTTTGTGTTATTAAGTAGAAACTGAACAGAAGTGGGGGCCTTATCTGGGTGGAAAAGTACAGCGGGTGAGAAGGAACCTTGAAAAGAGTATAAAAGCTGTCTCATGTCTTCCTGGTGCGCGTCACTCACTTCACAGAATGTAACAGCTGTGATGGCGACTGGGCCTTCTTGCAAGAATAAATATTTCTCTTTTTATTAATTTGACTCTGAGTGTCTCTTACGCAGTGATGATGTTTAACAGAAGTTTTGCCACAACATTTGGTGTCAGAGTGGGATTCCTTGGCAGTACCTCCTGGACCTGAGAGCGGACGGTGTTTGGCCACCTGGACTGAGCAGTTCCAGCTCTACCTCGTAAGTTTCAGAGAGAGGGGCCGACCGCTATCAGGGCCAGGAGAAGCTCCACTGGAATCAGATGAAAACGAACCCGTGGCAACTCAAGACATCTCTGGTAAGAGACGGCTAAAATATTTTTCTTATGGGCTAAAATATTTTTCAAAGTGAAACTGAACCATACTGGCTGAGGGCTGTTTCTGTGGTACGTAATCTGAGATTAATTGAGATCTATATATAGATCAAGAAATTTCAAACAGATACGAGGGAAAATAATCTGAGATTAATTGAGGTCTGTGACAGATCAAGAAATTTCAAGCAGATAAATAATCTGGGATTAATTGAGAACTGTGACAGATCAAGAGATTTCAAACAGATAGGTAACCTGAAAATGAGTTGTTCCACCACGGAGCAATTTGTTTTTAGGTGCTGAGGCTAATTAGGGGGAACCAGAACAATCGTAACAGATTTTTTGGTAAACCATAGTTAGGAGGGCACTAATAGTGCAACCCGACCGATTTGGGTTAAAAGAAAAGAATCGGGTTTGTTGGGGACGCCTAACAGACTAAAGAAAACCGCGCGTTGAAGAGAAATCCACAGAGAACAGAGAAGCAGCAGTATGGGGATGTCTCAAAAGCAAGCTTGCGAAATTTGGTACACCGGTTTTCTGTCAAATGAGATAAAATTAAGGGCAGAAATGTATGATATTGAGCGCCACAAGATTAAAGGTGGTGCGGGGAACAGTTGAACAGGGCAGTGAGAAATAAGTGTCTGCGTTCAACATGTGTGTAAAAATGTGAACAGATAATGAATTGTTGGCTTGAAGATAAAATGTCGAACTGCCAGGAGAAATAATGTTTTTACTTCTTCATCCAGTAAATGGATGCATGACATTAGATGTCTATAGAACTTAAAGTTATACGATAAGGATTGAAGTAGCAAGCAGCAATAAGGCTGTCTGATATAGAGTGATAGAGTGATAGAAAAAGAGAGAACTGTAAGTAAGAAACTTGATGGAAGAGGGAAGTGAAAAACAAGAAGGTTGGTGTGTGAGATATGTTTATGTGGGGATTGTGCAAACAATCAAGTTCTGGTTAGATAATGAAGGAACTGGCATGTTTGAGAAAAGAAAGGAGAGGATACAGAATGAAAATGGCATGTAGGGGAAGATTGAGATGAAATATAGTAGGGAAAAAACTATATGTGATGAAAATAAAATGTCTGACAGAATTTAAGTCAAATTAACTGTTTAATTGGTATGAAAATACAGTTTTAGAATAAAATAAGGCATTGTATGATTGACAGGAATTAACATGACATGAAGAATGTTTTAAGCAGTATGGGGAACAATTCAATATTTTTTATGGTAAAATAAAGATTGAAATTAGGTTTAGTTTTAGTTTGACAAACATTGTTTTTGAACCTAAAGGGTCTAATGGGGGTAGTGAAAGGAATGGATTTACCATCCATCTTCGTTTATTATGAAAGGAATTGGAAATTATAGTTTTATAAAAAAACGAATGCATATCCTGGTGTTTATGATTGCAGACAATGTCTGTATTTAATATCTGAGGAGTGACTGAGGGTTCGATCAAGGTCGAGAGTACAGGAGCAGTCTTCTTATTCAGCCCAGCTTTTGGATGTTAGATATGCACTTGTTCTGTAATCAGTGTTGATGATAATAGCAAATTAGTAAAATGTAAAGACAGCTATGTCCAAAGATTCCGGAAATCAATAATGTATGTTGTGCCAGTAATAATGATGATTCGGCTATTGTTGTATCTGCCATTGGTGGACTGTAAAAGAATATGGAGCACTGCTTATCAGTGGCTCTGTTTGCATTCCTCAATGGAACACACTGCTTCAAGGGTGTGCAGTAAGTTAGAGCAGATGGAGAGTGTTTAAATTGTGGTCAGCAGGACCATTTAACATGTAAATACCCACTAAGAAAGTGTTTGAAAATGTGATAGTGACACATTTCTGGTAATAATGTGGGTTTGAAAGTAGATCAGTGTTTAAGGGAAGACGATATTAACATTTTCGTCTGAGAAAGAATAAGAGAAAAAAAAAACAAGGTCAAAAGATTGAAGTCTTAAAGTGAATCCTTTGAATATATCTATAATAGTAATTATTATAAGTGAATTGATGAATACAGTTTGATGTAAAATTAATGACTCCAACAAATGGGAGTTGCAGAAATGTAACTAAAAGTATGATTGTGTTTTAATGCAACATTTTGAAAAAGGATTCAGGTAATATAGAGAGACAAATCTCACGGATGATTTATAATAACTGTGAAAGATGCAGAGTAGCCTTGTCAAATTTAGTGTGAATCCTAATTGGAGATTGATAAACTCCTAGGAAAAAAAAAAAAAAAAAAAACTTTGAAGACATATTAAGCTATGGTAATTGAGAACTTGACAATTAAAATTGAGATGAAATGTGAAATGTTATTGAGAACTAGAATAATTAATTAAGATCAAATAAGCAGAAGCAGTTGGTTACTGAATTAACAGTTGATAAATGTAAAATGTGTAGAAAGGCATCTGATTAAACAAACAGCTTGAAAACTGTTGACCATGAAAGAACTAGAAGCTGATGTTTTGCTTTCAAAAGATAAGTTTGTTATTGGCTGTAATAAAACAGGTTGCTTATCTGAATCTGATGTCTGCTGTGGCTGTAAACGGCCAGTACGACAGACACATCTGAGTGGAAATCTGTAATGTCTAAATTCCCTGTATGGGCAAAAGACAACTATAAAATGATGTTTATTTGGAAACAAATGTCATTTCTGGCAAAGATGCCTTAAGCTGGGATAGTTAAAAGATTATAGATAAAAGTTTGATGATTAGAAATATTTGAGAGAACAGTTTACCTGTCCTGAATGTCTCAGAGTCTCTCTCAGTCAAATGTCAGCTAACAGGCTGTTATCTGAGTCTGTGTCATAAGTAATAATAAGCTATTTATAGTAAAGCACAGTGTTTCAGTTGAAAAATCAGACACAGAGATGTTAAAGAAATCATTGCCATGAAGAGGGCAATTTGTATTTGTGAATGTTTTAAAAGTAAAACTGAACGACTTTAAAGAAGTCTTTAAAATAATAATGCAGACCTTAAATGATAGAAATAACATTTTTGATTATTTTATTTTAGGACCAGTAACTTCTTTGTCTTATCTTAAGTCTCCACCATTGAAACAGGGCCGGAGGCTACGGCTACACATGTACAGTAACAGTACACTGAATGTATGGTTGTGAACTAAATTCACTGAGGGTAATCTAGATAGCTAGGTTGATGATTTTAAGATGATTAATGGATTTAAGTGATTAAATACTGCTGTTATTAACCTGTCTCCCTGTGTAAACACTATTAGGCAATCAGAATGGCTCTGGTGACTCTTGAACGTACCTTTCCTAAAGCTCCAGAAAACAGCTGAGTTCTGTTAAAGAAAACTGATTGTGTGATGGGAGAGAGCGGTCACCAGTTTGTGAGCGGTACCAGTGTGTACGTGGCTACTCAATGACAGGATGATCTTCCTGGCCAGGGGACAGCCTTACGCAGGGGTCACGGACATTGGGCACCTCAGGACGGGGGTGTGGTACATGCAAGAAAGGTATGAGAGTTGAGCGCTGACTACTGGAGGCCACTGGGGTCAGCAGAGCATTGAGAGGTGAGATGCGCTGTGACGAGTTGCGGCAGTCTGACCCAAGAGAATGTGAGTTCCTCTATACCACTTGCCAGAAGAAACCGCATAATCGTACGCTTGTTTTTCATTGTGACAAGTGTCTGCAATTAAGCCAGGGGGACAACACCCTGAAGAGAAAATTATAGATAAAGAGCTATGGGGGAGTTCAAGAGCCACCTGAAACATGAGGGGATTGCCATTATTTGTTGTGGAGACAGGAACAAAACTTTTTATGTATTGGCTGCCTCATGGGCAAGAATAAGAAAATTTATAGAAGTGTTGATTTTGAACTAATATGTTTTAACTCCTGGAGGTCGTTTGACATGGTGGGTGGCTAAAGATGAAGACAGTTTTTGATTTGAGAAAAGTCTGGATAACAAAATTTAATGGTAAAAGGATAGTGATTAATTTAATGTAATTATTATTTGTTAATAAGAGAGAGAGACTGTTTGAGTGGAGGAAGGGATGGTAAACTGTGTCTGTCTTTCTGTTGTCGGCCTGCTAGAGCAAGCTGAAGCAAAATAATGATAAGGGAAAAATTAAACAAAGCAACCCAGCAGACTGAAAATCTAATGAATAATGAACAGACATGCTTTGGAACTGGTTAAGAGATCATGTAAAATTAGGTAAAAGCTACAGAAAAATGCGAAGTTTAAAATCTTATTTAAAATTTAAATCTTTCTAGCAATAATATATAAAAGAAAGAGTTAATATTGAAAAAAGCGAACATTGAAAATGAGCAGTTAACATATGTGTGTCTTGTATGAGTGTGTGTGATGGTGACAGCACTTTATGTCTTGTGTGTATTAGTTTAGGGTACTAATATTCCGCCGGAATAGTGAGTATATTGTTTCATCATTACAGATGGATTGAGGCAAATGACAAATTTTAAAGAGGGCGATAATTGTGAGTGGATCGGATGAAAAGATGATACAGAACATAGGACGAGCTTTAAATTGATTGGTCATCAAGCTCTGTCTGGTATTAATTACTTTAGTCTTTCATGATGTTGATTTGAATTACGTTCTGGATCAGTTTAAGTATTTGCGTAAATTGGAATTGTGGAGTTGTAGATCACAATCTGGCATGGGCTGAGATAAATGAAAATGTTATAGATTTGATGGCAACAACAAAGTGACACATTGGCTTAGTCAATAGCAAATATGAAGAGAGCCCCTAAAAATGTATGATTATTGTGGGCAGAAGGATGAGAATGTTATTTGACTGACATTGACCAAGTCTGAACAGCACGACCTGACTTGATAGAAACAATTGATGACTTTGAAAATGTTTTTAGATGACTGATTTAAGAGACCAAACAACAGGCCCGAAAAGCAGGATACGCTGTGAGGCTCAGGGCCTTTGCCCTTCAAATACTTCGTTGAGCAGATGAGATTGTGGCTTTAAGTGAAGAATGTAATATTTTTGTTTCAGAGGCAGATAAAGATGTCTGGAGGAAATTTGTCTGAAGGACAACTTTTGGGTTAGTGTTGATGCAAACTTTATCAAAACACTATGTTAAATGTTATGTTAAATTGATGCTCGAGTTGTGTCGTGCATCAAGAGGGAGATGGTATAACAATTGCCAAATATGGTTTACTAAGGGACAATATATGTTGGGAGGACACTGGGTCTAATTGGGTAAAAGGCCGTCCCAAACAAAATTTGCTTTCTGTAAATGTATTTGCAGGACTGTTTCAACAGGAAACGCCGTGGCAGATGTGGCAGCGAAGGTCACGGCAGAACAGTAGACAAAAGAAACTACGTGTAGTTTTACTATCTGAAAATAACCTCGACATTTTGTTTTCTTTACAGAGAATGGAGCAGAGCATAACTTAAAATTTTCCTTTCACAGAATGTCAGGATTGGATTGCAGCTAACAGAATGATTCTGTTCCAAAATGTATAAATATTGTGTTGTTGACATGAGTAAAGCGGGTTGAATGTTAATGTAATAGTTGAATGAGTTTCAGGTTGTTGGAGTGGCCAGATGCTGAGAATAAATTTGGAACTAATAATGTATATAATCAGTAAACAAATGGTGAAAATTCCACAGGTCACACCAGAAGGACGAGCGGCTAGACAAGCGGTCACTAACAAAATACTTAAGGTCTCCATTCACAGGTGACAGAGGCTATGGTCCACTCCACAAACAAGGTTGCAAGGATGGAGATTGCGACACCACCGTCCAAACATCTCACCTTAAACAACGCCAACGAGATTTGATTGGTCACTGATTAATTAGAAAGTATTTTAGGAAAATGAATGGATTGTTTGATTACTCTTTGGGGTTTCGGGGGTAGGATTGTCAATATTGTGTGTTTCCAGCTCAGTTAAATTGGTAAAATGACAGTTTTATCCAAATGATGATGACAATGACAAGAAATGTGATGAAGATGATTCTAGTAGTGGAAGCTACAGTGACATGTGTTAGACATTTGGTGTTTGTTTTTCTTTTCTTTTTCTTCTTCCTATGAATGTTTTTGTTATGAACAGATGGTTAAAAGCTGTGCTTATCCGCTATGTGATAAGGTACAAGGAGAGGGTTTTGAAATGAAGGGTTTTATTATACTTTTCTTATACTTTATATTTTGATGTAACCACTGTGGATTGATGATTTGTTGTTTTTCTAACTAGTCTGTACACTATTTCTTATTTAACTAAGGTGACTGAGGGTCAAGCTATGCTTGGGGTACAACAACAGTGATTGTTTATCTAGCCCGGCTTTAGTTGAATTCTTTATCTGCTTGCTAATACTTAAGGGACTATCCTTACAAAAACAGCCTAAGCTTTTTCTTTTCAAAATGTTACTTTCACAAATGTTTAAGAAGAGTGATCAGTTATGCGAAAACTAGAGATGAAGAGTAGTGTGATGATATGACTTAAAATTTGTCTTTTTGTTTATTATTGTGATTATGGGTAATCTGAATGATAAAAAGTGTGGAATTGTTGTAGAAATTTTAATAGTCATTTATTCCTAATCTATTCAATGTGTAAAAGTATATGTGTGTACATGCTTGTGCGTGACGTTTCAGGAATATATGGGACAGGACATCTCGACCTTAGGAATGGTCAAATTTGGCTGGTTTATTCCAGTACCAGTTTGTGTTATTAAGTAGAAACTGAACAGAAGTGGGGGCCTTATCTGGGTGGAAAAGTACAGCGGGTGAGAAGGAACCTTGAAAAGAGTATAAAAGCTGTCTCATGTCTTCCTGGTGCGCGTCACTCACTTCACAGAATGTAACAGCTGTGATGGCGACTGGGCCTTCTTGCAAGAATAAATATTTCTCTTTTTATTAATTTGACTCTGAGTGTCTCTTACGCAGTGATGATGTTTAACAGAAGTTTTGCCACAACAATATATATATATATATATATACTGTATGTAAAACTTGTTTATTGTATATAAAGTATCAAAAAGCCAAGTATAAAAAGTCTTAAACACATGCACAGCTTTCCATAAGCTGGGCTAATCTTTCATAACTAGGGTCTTGGTGCTAAGGGACAACATTATGTTTGGCCCAACTCTGATGTGCTATAATAACAGCCGTGGCCAGCAACTCATACTCGAGGATGAGGGAGATTAGCCCACACCACTGCCATATATCAGAGCTGCTAAAAACACGCGGCTTAGCAAAACACTGCATCTGAGCCAGAGAAAAACGGCAATGAAACTTGAGCCAAGTGTGTGCGAGAGAAAGTGCATAACAAAAGATGTTCTCCATGCCATTTAAAACACCAGAGAAAACGGCAATCCGGAGCATGTTGGATTTGGCAATTTCTCATCAGACTTTGGGATTCTAAACTGATTAAACAGACGCCATTGTCAATGTGAGGCAAACTACTGTTATTATTGACATTAAAATCGGGACTGTTTTCCTTCAGTAAAAGTTCACTGCAATTTGAGCAGATGTTTGTTTCAGGGCCAGAGAGGACATGACATTTCCTAGCAACTTTCAGGACTTACTAAATTTGACCATTGAAAAGAAACAGATGACAGGCAGGGAAAAAAGTACACAGAGCTGTGCTCCACAAAGCTACACGAAACACAGATTTTATATCGTACCAGTGATTCCTATGGAAGCGGCAGGAGTCAAGGGCACTCCAGAGCTGTGCATGCTCACACCTGCGGAATATTAAAAACAGGTCAAGGTACTAGACCATCATAACTACATAATTAAATACATGTATTCAAGGGGATGTATTTTATATTATGTGACACTAAAGGCTGGAGTAATGATGATGGAAATTTTAGCTATTTTATGCATTTCATTTGCTATTTTTATATTTTAAAAAATTGATAGTATGACTCTGATTGGAAGAGTAAAATATATCTAATACACCTGTGACCACACAAACTAAATTTCATAGTAATACCTCAAAATATATAGTACCATTTAAAAGTTTGAGGTCAGTAAGATATTTTTTTAAAGAAATTAATACTTTTATTAAACAACATTAATAATGTTGCAAAAGATTTATTTCAAATACATACTGTCCTTTTACACTTTCTATGCAAACAATCCTGAAATAAAATGTTTTTTTAACATTGATAATAATAAGAAATGTTTCTTGAGCAGAAAATCAGTATATTAGAATGATTTCTGAAGGATCATGTGATACTGAAGACTGGAGTAATGATGCTGAAAATGCAGCTTTGCATCACTGGAATAAATTACATTTTAAAATGTATTTAAATAGAAAACAGCTCTTTTAAATTGTTATAATATTTTATAATATTACTGTTTTTACTGTTTTTGGTGAGCATAAGAGACTTCTTTCAGAAACATTTTAAAAAACAAACTACCACAAATTTTTTAAACAGTAGTGTAGCTACAATACAACCGTAATGTGAATTAATTATTTTAACCATTAATAAAATAAAGTGCTTATTGAAGATTGGTGTCTTATATTGTCATTTAAAAACAATAATAATGATTTTATCATGGTTTAAAGATAACACAAAACAGTCTTAGCATTTTACATCCATGTGTTTTCACTGGGAATTGATTGAATCATGGAGTTACATGTCATAATGGAGAGATTGAAGAGTTTTGTAAGTCACCCAAAAAAGGAAAATTTCTTTCTTTGGATTATTGTGCACCAAATTGTCTTTGCACAATAGAACCAAGAGCATGAAAAAAGAAAATAGGGTGAACGTTGCTGTCATGTTGCCCAAAAACAATTCTTTGCCATGGTAAAATCACTTGTATATATAAAGGCTTGCATTATTCTCTGACATATATGATGATGAATGTAAAAGCACATCAATTCAGACTGTAATCTCTTTATGGCATCTATTCTACATGCGGAGGAAGATGTTGAGAGGATTTGGGCTGCTCCTCTCTCTGATCTGACAGCGGATGATGGGATGAAATGGAGAGGTAAAATGAAAAGATCAGTGAGGGAACCGAGGGAGAGAGCTGTTAAAAAGATAAAACGAAAGAGGCAGACAGCCCCTGACTCCACAGAGAGACGCAGAGAGAGAAAAAAATCCACCCACTATCGTGACAGACCATCAGAAGAGAGACTACAAAGTCAGGAAGTTCGAGACGGCGAAATAAAAGTTCAAAAGCAGAAAGACGTGTTCTTTGAGGGTGATGAGCCACTTTCCAGGCAGGTGCAAGTGGAGATAAGAGAAGCAATGGTCGTAGTCTCATTGTCCTCACCTACGACATACGCCTGTCCCGTGTCCTCACAGGAGGAAGAGTCCGAATCTTTTTCAAGCTTTTGGGGCTCCAGCAGGCCCTGCCATCGGCCGTGGTGCTGAACATGCTGGGAATAAAGTAAAAGAAAATCAGTGCAAAGGCAATTACATCCAGTGGAATAAATGCAGTAATTTTCAATTCCTAATAAATCACCAGAGAGTGAAACTGCATATTTATAAACTGAAGTTACACACACGATACAATCAGAAACATGTACTTGATCACAATCGCATAAATCAGACAGCACTGATCCCGTGAGCATGCATTACACCACTGAGTGTAAAACATTACAATTATCTTCACAGGACTATAAAATGGTTGCAAACATGTGCGAACACGGTTTTAAGAATATCAGTCTCACAGGCACAGAGACTGTCTGTCTCTCTTGAGAGCGGATTAATGCTGTTGGCCCCGGGCAGCTCAGCGGCAAGCTGACACAGCAACACACAAACGCAGAAAAGGAGAGTGCGACAGTCGGGGGGGAAAAAACTGCAGATGAGCAGAAGTGTGAGACAGATATAACAAACTAAAAAGAAGCAGAGGAGGAGAGTGAGATGAGTATAAAGGCTAAGATAAACCACAGTAGACAAGGAAAATGACACTGTTTTGAGACATAAGACAAACTACAGCAGATTAGGAGAGTGAGACGGGTGTAAAGCCAATGTAAATTGAGTGTAAAATGGGTGTAAAGATCAAAAAAATAAAACATGGTGGATGAGAGGAGTTATCTATTAGACTTGACAAATCAAATTATACAATATTAGGTGAGTGAGACATGAGTAAAGACATTATTTATAAGACAAACTACAATTGATCAGCAGAATGAGAAGGGTGTAAAGATATAAAACAAAGCTATAGAGTGAGACGGGTGTAAAAGGCACACAATGAAGAAGAGTAAGACATTGTAAAGCAAAAACACAGCAGAAGAGGAGAGTGAGACAGGTGTGAAGCAATAAGACAAACTGAATCATATCAGGAGAGTGAGACGGGTATAAAGACATCAAAAACAATCTTTAGCAGAAAGTGAGAGTGAGACAGGTGCAAAAACCTTATCAGATAAACTACAGGAGAGTCAGACAAGCGTAAAGAAGTTACAAGACAAACTACAACCAAGCAGGAGAAGGAGACCGGTGTAAAGATATAATAACTGCCAAACAGGAGAGCGATGCGAGTGTGAAGACAAGCAGAGCAGGAGATTGAGAAAAGTATAAGTTATCCTCTATTAGACATTACTTAAGTTGTACATGAGTAGCCGGTGACCAAGACAAGATTGCAACCATCAATTGTTTTGTAAATAATATGTTTGCATGTGTCGCTCACCTTTCCTGCTGTCTGGTGACAGAGATGGAGTCCGTGTCTGAGCTTGCGCGCTGGTGTGATGATGTAAGCACTTGCGATCGGGCCATGCTGCTCTGTGATTGGCTACTGAAGGGCAGCATCCTGTGCTCTGGCGACTCAGGCAGCTGACCCAGGTTATGATGGGAACGACTCATCATCCTGGGGTTGGAGTTGCTGAACCCCGGATAGGGCGGTTCTGGTAGGACAGAGACCCGGCCCGATGAACTCTTGCTGACGGACATCTCAGAGTAGGACATCCTCTTGTAGAGTTCGGGGTCAGTGCTGGGGGACAGACTAACTGCACCCATCCCATCAGAGTACTGCAGACTGCTCAGAGGAGAGTTCTCTGCAGAGAAGAAACAACAGAAGAACATGCAAAAGTGCAACAGTTAAAGCCATGCTTCAGCTTGCATGCCGCATTCTACACAGCCAAGAAAGGTTCTACATTATGGCTTGTATTGACAGTTTATTTTCAACCCTGAAACCGGGAGTTTAATGCCAGTTCTTGAAGAGCAAATTGAGGAGGATGGGCCATTTGGAACACTTCCTTGTTTCCCCAAGGTCTCTTATTTCAAAGGAACTTTTCCTTGCCATTTGCTCATTTTGTTTAATAACTAGGAGTCCAACCCTAAAAGTCTGCCTAAAGTTGTTTTCATTTGATTGCAAATATTTCAGAATGCCAGAAGTAAATATCGAAATAAATAAAATTTTCCATTTTTGTTTGCTCTTTCTTTCTCTCTCACCCAGGTCCTGCAGTTCTTGGTTGTTCTGTCTGGCTTTCATGTGCAGGTGGAATTTGTACTGGGCCGAGCACTGGTGCAGCAGATACTGGCAGGTCTTCTGACTGTCTGTCTGAAACAGATGTTTGATCCCGTCTGAAGTGTTCTGCAAGCAAATCTTCTTTTTCTGCCATAGAGAAACACATGAACACACCAAATAAATTAATCCATGTCAAACAGCCTGAAGCTGAAATCTTTACTGCCAATCTCAGCTGCCAATCTTTAGCTTTTTTCTAGGAACTCCAACACGACTGTGTGACTTCCACCAAAGTAAACATGCACATTTAAACATCTTACCGTGAAAGAGATCTTCTTGGTATCTCTCCAAGGGAACCTTAGCACAGGGGTTCGATTTCCATTCAGGACCTCGAAGATGAGGACACCCTTCGAGTAAATGCCCAGCATGATGCCAGTCAGAGATCTCTTCTCAGGAAGCACACGATGGAAGTGAACTCCATATTCCGGCAGTCTCTGGCACACCTTTAAATTAGAGAGAAATGATTTAAAATCACAAACATACTACAATCGAGCTCAATCAAAACAAGTCAGTTTATTCACAAATTATTGACTTTACTTATCTCGTAAAAAAAAAAAAAAAAGCAATTCATGTCTGTGAATGAGTACAACCAGGCTCCAAGTACAACTTTTGGTCTGGCTGTAATCAAAAGTATTTGAGGGAAAACAGATTGCAGCAATCTATGTTTATTCCAGTCAATTACAGAAGCTTGGCCAATCAGGAAGCTCTGCCTAGAATCACTCTGCAGGACTGATGCGTTTCATTTAGTTCCTGACCTTGAGGAACTCGAGCTCGGCCTCCTGCTCTGAAGCATTGAAGTACGAGCTGTGGAGTTTAGGTAGCTCTTCTTTAACGGTGGTCTGATCGATCTTGTCCAGAACTGAAGCGGGGAGGTAGTGTTCCGACCGGAAATACGTCTTTCCGTGGAGCTGATGGAACATGGAGAAGAAAACATGTAATGAACACTCTTAAATATAAAGGTTTAAAAAGGGTGTTTTAATGGTGATGCAATAAAATAACCATTTTTTCCTGAAAAACCCGTTTCCACTATAAAAAAACATTCATGCAATGAAAAGGTTCCAAATGTTCTCATGGAACCACTGATGCCAATAAAGAACCTTTATTTTTGAGAGCTATGATGTTCAGATGGTCCAAAACAATCTCTGCTTTAAAATATTATTTAAAGATTCCTATTTTAAATCACATTTTTTTGTTATAAAACACTTGAGTGGTACTAATGGAATTGGAGAGTTAGATACATAAATAACTATGGTAAGGGGGTTATCAGTTGTTAACAACAATCTCTCAAAAAACACTGAAGTCTCAAAAAATGTTTCTTTATCTTGTGAACAAAACTTTTCTCCATGTCTCCATGTCGTTTGTACCTCCGTCTGATAGTCCCCAAACTCCGCCTGCAGTGCCAAGGAAGCCAAGATCATGGAATTTTCCAGGTCACAGCGTACCCGCTCCTCTAGGATATCCTTCCGCAGCTGCAAGTAGTACTGGTGCTTCGTCATCGTGTGTCTATAAAAAAAAACAATTGCTTGATTACTTTGGCTTTACTGGATAATACATGTATTGATGCAGAACCATTTAAAAGATAGGGGTCAGCAAGAATGTTTTTAAATAAATTATTACTTTTATTCAGCAAGCATACAATAAATAGAACAAAATATTTTATACATTATATACACATTAACTATTATATTATATTTTGTATTATATATATATATATATTATATATAATATATGATCTATTATAATATAGTATGTATTAAAATACAAAATGGTATTTTAAATGGTATAATAATTCACAATATTACTGTTTTTACTGTATATTTGATGAAAATAAATCATAATGGTCATAATGTTTAGGCTTGTCAGAGAGTGTGTGTGTGTGTGTGTGTGTGTGTGTGTGTGTGTGTGTGTGTGTGTGTGTGTGTGTGTGTGTGTGTGTGTGTGGTGTGTGTGTGTGTGTGTGTGTGTGTGTGTGTGTGTGTGTGTGTGTGTGTGTGTGTCTATTTTTGAGACCCACTGTAAATCGCTTTATATTTTCTTTGTGGTGGCCAGAACGTGAGGAACGTGGCACCATATTAATTTCTGGGGTTGCAAAAATAAAATGGAAATAGGGGGGAAAAGCATTTGGTTTTCTAGATTCATTTCTGATACAGACTCCATACTTTATTTTAAAATTCATAAAATAGCTACTGATCAGTTAGCAAGTTACAATATTTTGGAGCCTGATTGCAGTTGCTGTCTGAGCTCTTACTGTATCAGACTGACATCATCCTGAAAGAACTTGATACGCAGAAACAGATTAAAATTGACATCCGTTTTCTTTTTCTTAGGGTCATCCTTCCAACCATCAGGTGCCACCTTTGAGAGTTTGGAGTCAGGTTCGACGAAGTAGAACTCGTCATCTAAAAAAAGGAAAAACAAAATAAGAAAAACAAACAGATTATGCTAAAAGTGCTCAATGCAGCATAACAAGCAAAAGCGTTTGGCTTGGGAGGCATGAGTCAGAGGACTTAATGAACCATCTGTGGACACAAACCACCCGTGTCCATTAGAGCCGTAACTAGAGAAGTCATGCAGGGGCAGCGTGTCAGGAAGACAACAACAGAATTATTTATTCTGATGTATTTACACACTTCATAATCAAATAACTCTGTTCACCTGAACATATACCAATACATAAGCGTTCCTGTTGACATTACAGGAAAAATCACTTTAAATTTAATGCTGCAGGATTGATTAGAATATATAAATGCAGCATGGTGCTTTTCATTTAGACTCAACAAAACCAAGGAATACATATCATTTCTCACGAACAAAACCAAAGACACTTCTTCTCTCAAAGTGTCCGCATTGTTTTAGACAGAAATGTATACAAGAAATGAATGGAGGCAGAAAGGTAGGAAAAGGAATTTGATGCATTTAATAACAGTTTAAAAGAAAGATGTTTTATGCACCTTTAAGGTAGGCGAGGCTGAAGAGATGGTGCTCCACCAGTCCAATGTGAGCTACAACCATGTCCAAAATGTCCTTGCAGACCGCCTTCACATCGCAACACAGCTCCAACTTCTGACCGTTCAGTAAGACCACCCCCACTTTTCTCAAACTCTCCTCCTTTGACTTGTTCTGTCAAAACATGCAAAGCTTATAAATGCATACATATATACATTTATACATGTATCAGCAAAATTCAAAGCTGTTTCGCTGTCTTACCATTATGGACGAAGGCACGCTTAAAACCACAGTTGGCTCACTGCTCATCCTCACAAACTCAGGGCCAAACAAATTCTACAACACACCAAAAAAAAAAAAAAAATTCAAAGTCCCACAGTGACCTTAAGTTGAACAAATCAAAGTGATTGTGCTTTTCACATACGAACATATGCAGTGTATCTGAAGTCAAATTTAATTTCATGTTTGCATCATTCACACTATAACTTGCATAATCTGAATTCAATCTGAATTTTATTGAAATTGATTTCTTCAGCTTTGTATAAAACTTTAATTAGATAAATATGAACTCAGTTGAGCATGATCACTTCATGTCTGTTATAGTGTGAATGCTGCAAAGCTAAAGTGAATTCAGATTAACTGGATTATGTTATCCTATTCACAAAGCTATATGCATAAAGTGAATTCTGAATTGAATTTGCTTTAAGCATATTTAAAGGTGCTCTAAGCGATTTCGGATGACATCACTTCTTGTTGACGTTTAAAGTATTGTCAAACAAAACGGAGGCTCGCTAGACCCTCCCTACTCCTCATCCGCGCACTAACCCCTCAAACCCCACCCCCAAATCCTTCTTGTCAGTTATTGGCTGGAACAGTTTGTTATGTTTCGTGGTTCCGTTTGTGGAGTCTGGGGTGTCTGCAGAGACCACGTCTTTTTACAGTGTGTTCAGGGGACAGGCAGCTAGCGGATAGTAAGGAGATGTTTACTGTATGTGACAAAAAATGATTTGGCCTAAAAAACACATGACATCGCTTAGAGCACCTTTAATCAAATACTTCATCCTTCAATGTTAATTCTGTAACTTGAACAATCTGAAAACTGCAGCACTGTATTACTTTAGATTTGCGTGGATGGAGGCTGGTCTCCAAAGGACTGCTATGAAGGGGCTCCACCAGGTCCAGTATGGAGGAGCGCGGGTCTTCGCCGGGGTAGATGGAGGCTCTAGACAGCCGGGCCTGGAGCCTGTGCAATTCTTCCTGACGCTGGACCAGAAGTTCTGTGCCCAATAGCTCATCCTGACCCGCCTCAAAAAGTCTGGACACAAGGCAAAACCAGGATGGTGTTGTAATTCAGAGCATTTTCATTCCGCTTATACATATTTATATACACAGATATGATCAAAATCATTATATCTATGGAAAGTCCTCATAAATCATGGACACCCAACATGTGTGTGTGTTTATTTATGCAATTATAATACCAGCACATTTCGATTTCCAAATCAGAACAAGTTGTGAAAAGGAATCCTTTAGAATTTAAGATAATAGGATGGATAAGAAAACTAAGACTGCTAGTTAAATGAGTGTGAAGCGTTATGCGAGCACACATGCCATCCAATGGCAGAGCCAGCTGGTTGCCATGGGTGACCTATGGTGGGGCTCTGAGCCCTGGGCATCCTCAGGGAATCAATTATAGAACACTGCCCAAAACCTGCTCTACACAACAGCAGCGCCTGGCAACCATCGCCAACTGCCAACATCTACTTCAGGGAAGAACAGTGGTGGGTAGTTCATCTGCTTAACCAGCAGGGGGAGGAGTAGAACACTGCCTCTATAATAAAACACAGTATTTACACTGACTTTTGGCGGTATGCCTGGGATTATAAGGATACAATGCATCAAAAGCTGCTGGAAGATCACTGGAAAAGCTGTTAATAGGCAGAGAACAAGGGAAAACAGTGGGATATCAAAGTGCAAAGTATCTAACGTAGATGGGCCTTACGATTATGACAGTGATGATGACATATTTAAATGCTTCACTGCCAGAAAATCACTACTTCTTAAAACAAGCAGCACACTTTATCTATAATCTGAACACACAGACACATTAGAAGTTATATTAGTGAGCCAGGCGCAATGATTTTCATATTTAAGATAATAATATGTATTGCGTACTTCATTTTACGGAAACCTGCTGGCATTATTTGGGTGATTTATGAGCCTTTAAATTGTGAGAACTTAAAATGTGCTCAAAAAGGTCAGTTTATGACATTTCTTACAATATGGACAATGTCAAAACTTTATGGCTTGAACACACTTTTAACTTGCTATTGAACACACTATACACATGATGACACAAAGCTAATTACAAAACTAAACACTAATCCAAACCGTATTTCAAAAAGTGAGGGAAAATATTAACATCAAGTATCTAGGGGATGTCCCCATAGGGAGGTTTTGTGATGTTTAGATCATTTCTGGGGACAATTTTGGACACACACACACACACACACACACACACCACACAACACACACACACACACACACACACACACACCACAACACACACTGCTCTTGTAACCAGAGCTAAACTTGAACAGGATGAGAGGAAATTAACTCAGGAAGGGTTTAGATTATCATTAACTTGGGCCTGGGTCCACAACCACAAAAGAACTCAAGAAAGGGTCAGTACAGATGATTGATCAACACAAACATCAGAGAGAGAGAGAATACCTGTGTCTCTGTGCACTGCTGAGCGAAACTGCGTCATGCTCTGTGAGGCCGACCTGAGAGCTGAACCGCCTCAAATCTTCTGGCTTCTTAGCTGTTTGTATACAGAAAGTTGTGAAACGAATGCATGTGAGGTATGTGCCTTGAACGGTGCAGTAATATGCAAATCAAAACATTGTTATGTCCCCTAAATGAAACGCAGGGGCAGAGCCATCAATGAGTTGATTCAAATTACATCCACCCACATTCATCTAAACTGTTGAAATGCTCCCAGTACTACAAGATGTGATGATGACTCACACTGCATTCATAACTATGGTCATATGGCCCAGATGATCTTATGGATAAACATCATGAATATGTTGAACAGGAAAATTAATCTTGAAAATGAATCTTATTTTGGTATTTTTAACATTGAAACATTAATTAAGGTCTTTACTGTAAGCAATACAATATACATAAAGCAAATATTTTACATATTATATTATTTTATGTATATTATATATATATTATTTTATTATATATATATATATATATATATATATATATATATATATATATATATATATATATATATATATATATATATATATATATATATATAAAAATTGTAATAATAATAAAAAATAAAAATAATCTCATATGACCACAAAAAAAAAAAGCTACAAAATTTACTTTATTTGATTCAAGCCAGAAATTCTTTATACACCTGGTGTGTTTATATAAAAAAAAAAAAAGATGAGGTCATTAGAACAACCTTGTCTGTAGTCGGGGTCTGATGATGTCACAGAGGGGCTTTCGCTGGAGGAACTGTAGTCGCTGTGGTATCTTCTGTGAGTATGTAGGGGATCTGAAAATGGAAATTCACAACAAAAGAAAACACAATTACAATTCAAATTCTTGTAAATCCCATTATGTAAGAATGTAGCACAGCACATTCAAATACTAGAGTTCACTTGTTAATTCTAGCTATTTCTTGAGAAAATCAGGGACAGCCCTGCCCTCAACTTGTTTTATTATTAAAAAGAGCACTTATTGTTCAATTCAATTCACATTTATTAATTGTTAAGCGCTTTACACAATACACACATTGTTTTAAAGCAGCTTTGTTGTACAAAATATTCCTGTCACACTTCTAGTCTTTTAAATAATGTCCAGAGAAAACCCCAATTCTATCCAGATAACGAGATGAAACAGAAAAATGACCCTAATATTCTCAGTCACGGACTGTCATTATCATAGTAAACACAGATGCTGCTGGAAACAGAGTCACAGATTATTTCCATCATTATAAGCGCTGACGGAGTTCGGGGAGGGAGTGTCTAAAAAGCTTCCAAACATTCACCGTGTAGGCTTTTGGTATGAACACGAGTGTAAATCATGTTCTTCCACGTGTCATGTTTATGATCTCAAAGGAAGGTATGTGACCAGCAGTGAAGTTAAGGGGCTTCGGGTAAATGAATTAAATAACATCAGCAAATCACACCTTACTTATATCAATATGACCTGGATTACAGTGTGGTTTAGAAGCGAGATTGGAAAACACTGAAAAGGGTTTAAAATACACAGCACAATATCTGATCACTAATCCAGTAAAGTACATTGAGTCTACAGCACAACTACTTATACTCCACTGCAGCTCCTCAAAAGCAAGGAGGATTGTATGAATGAACACCATATGGCAGTCATTTCATCTGTCAGCATTTCAGAATGCTCCGTTTTCAAACAGGAGACTTTTACAATTAAACACCCAAGGCCTCAAACCTGAGAAAACCACTCTAGGTTGACCCAATAACTGTTAACATGGCTCTAACTAAGAAGTGTCAGAACTGAGGAATCCATTTAATATTGATCAGCCTGTAAAAACAACAAATCTAAAATAAGTTTTTTTATTTAAATTAAGGTTTTAATTTAACTTTATAGCAGAGGTGTGCGGGCGATATATGCTGTGAATGCTCTGCATACTCGAGCCATTTGTCGACTCGCTAATTAATATTAACACTATGGCCCGATTTCACAGACAGAGCTTAGATTAAGCCAGGATTAGGCCTTAGTTCAATTAGGGCACTCAAGTAGCTTTTTTAAACGTGCCTTATAAAAAAAACATTACTGGTGTGCATCTTGAGACAAAACAATGGCTCTGACATTTTAAATTATGTCAGTGTAAGTTGCTTTTAGTTAAACATGCATTTTAGTCATTTTACTCAAGCATTGTCTGTCAAACTGGGGGATTGTATTAAGATTTGTGTGATTAAGATTTTATCAATACGTTTGTAAATCTCCATTTATTTATCTGCCAAACTACGGTAATTTCCTTCAAATCTGCCAGTTACGGAGGGTTTGGGTCGCGGATCCACAGCAGCTTTGGCGTGAACGCTCTGTTGCTATGATTCGTCATCATTGTCCCGCGTTCTCATTGGTTTGCTGGCATTTGGGGGATTTCATGCGCAGGAAAAGCTCTCTGCGGATCGCTCGCCCAAGAGGAAAAATGTGCTGTATCTGCCAGATGTCGATCAATGAAAATCACTTTATCATAATATTTCACATTCTCCGCTTTCCCTTTTTATATAGGGGCAGTTGTGGCCTAATGGGTTTATTACTCAGTACTGTGTGTGTGCACACTTGGATGGGTGAAATGCAAAGCACAAATTTACAGTATGAGACACAATACTTGGCTACACTTTCCGAGGTTGTTAATCAATAGTCTATGCACTTGTTAAGTCACCCATTTACCTGATTTCAAATCGTTTTTTAAAATAGTACTTATATTTTTATTTATTATACTTATATCTATTATATTTGTATATTTTATTTGTATTAGTTTGAAGAAATACTAAATCCCTTGTCTGTGTGTTCTCAGTCAAATGATTCCCCAGTTTGCATTTCCAGAACAAGCTCAGGTAGGAAACTCTGAATCACTGACTCGGCTTTACTCTTGTGTATGTGTGTGTACATTACGTCACTATCTAAACTATGACTGAAATTTGACAGCATCCCCCGTGTGTGGTGTGCTGCCTCTGTGCATAACTCTGAAAGTCTGTCAGAACCAGAAAATCAAGTCCATGCACTTCAGTTTCTTAATGCTGCATATTTAGCATTGACAGAATTCCTGAAGGATTTCTCAAGCCAGGAGTTTCGGAATGGCAAAACAATGAAGCTTAAGTATCATGCCCGACTGAAGGCTCTCTTCAGTAAACATTTAGCTCAACCTTGAGTGAAACTTTTAAACAATGACAATTATGTAAAGCAAACAAACAGTTCCACGTAAAGAGGCAAAAATGCTACTGATCGTCTTTCGCCTAAACACTGAAAGATGTGTAAACACAGTTCCATAAAATCAGTGAACCAACCAGTCCAATGAGTTCAAGGGATAGTTCACACTATCTTCTTTTGAATTCAGCAGAAGAAAGAAACTCATACAGGTTTGGAACAACACGAGGGAGAGTAAATGATGACAGAATTTCTATTTTTGGGTGAACTATCTCTTTAAATGAAACCACCTGCTCATGCAGGAAATATAGACTAATAAACAGCATTCTTGACCCAGATCATCATTGGGTGTTTGAGAGCTCTGAAGTACAATCGTGTTGTCTTTGCAACAGCGGAGAATCCACAAATAAAGCCACAATGTCAACATTTATCATTAATAGATAAATAAAAATATATAATACCAAAAAATAAATTATAAAAAACTAAAACAAATACGTAAAAACAAATTCTATAATTTTTTTTTAGAAAATGTATATATTTATTTTATAAAATGAATTTATTCATTCACTTATTTATTGTTTTTATTATAGTACTTCCCATTTTTCTCAACAGTGAACAAATTTCACTATTTTGTAATAGTCATTTTTGTACAATGATTGATTTATATAACAGCGCAACATCAATATGACACATACTTCATATTTAATGGGGGGTTGCATTAAAAAGAGCTTAAATGTCACACTGAAAAAAAAAACAATTCTATAAACTTAAAACAAGCTGCAAATATCTAAAAATGATATGCTTTGAAATCAATTTTAAATAATTCTTTCTTTTTTTATTTTGATGTAAATGTATAACCTGGGCGTCTTATTTTGTAAGTTTCACCCCACTATACGAAAAGGGAGCATGACCTGGCAACCTCTGAAATGGGCATTTAAAAAAAACACTGTATACATAAACACAAACTAAAGACACACTCACCAACAAAAACAGACACCCATACACATTATACTGTGGCTATGGGAAATGCTGCCCACACAGTGTAGTTATCAGAGCCTGGTGGGAGTTTGGCGGGCTGAGAAGTGAGTCACTCGCACACAAACACACACTGTATCATCAAACTGGCCCATGATAACACTCACAGCACTGTAGGTGTGAGAGCACGTCTGCTAAAAGCCTCTGAAGACAAGTTCAGAGTTCTGTCACATTAACTCCCTCGAGTGTGCGCTTCCTCTCGGCTCATCGTTTATTTTACAACTGTAGAGCGAAAATCTGTTAAACGAATGGAGGAAAGAATGAGTTCATTAGGGAGCAGGACGGCGTGTTCTCCCACAGGCTGCACTCATCACGTAATGTCATACGAATCAATTTTCTGCCACATTTCATGCCACTTTGCAGATGTGAGATCATTCAAGAGAAAATGCCTCTGGATCAATAGCCGCGTTTCCACTGCCGGGCCAGGGCCGAGCCGTGCTGGTGCGTTCCAGGGCAAGTCGCGTTTCCACTGTCACTTCCGGGGCTTGATCGGGGCTTACTCGGGGACACTGGCCAGGATTTCTGGCCCGTCGAATACCTTGGGCCAAAGCGGGCCAGCTCGGGCTAGAGGCGTGCTCGAGGTAAAAGGCGGAGTTTATCGGTGTTATGGGACGTTATGATCTGAAGCAAGATGCACATTTCACCTTTTAATGTCGCGCAAAATTATCACTGCTTGAAATGGAGAATCGCCTGTACTGGTCTGTTGAAGATACCAAAGCTTTTCTGAGCATTTGGACAGAAGAAAGGGTACAACGTCAATTTGACGGCGTGTGAAGAAACGAGGACGTTATAAAATACATCGATGCTAAAATTTCTAAGCTAAGCATTCAGAGAGCAGAGCTTCAAATTCAGGAAAAAATAAAAACAGTTGCAGGCGCAGTATTGTACAAGGCGATTAAAATGCACAATGGACAAAGCGGAGCTCAGAGAAGGAACTTTCCATGGTTCGACTTGATGGACGGTGTGCTGGGTCACCATCCCTCCGTTAGTGGCGACTCGCGAGACAATCAGGACACTATTGCAGCCACGGCCGGTGAGTTAATATACATGCTATCTTCCTAACTTAAAAAAAAATATAAATTCATAATACCCGCTGAAATGGATTGGGTTGTATGACGTTTGATCTAGAAAGGCGTGTTAGGGGCGGGGTTTAGGGCAGCGCTGCGGGCCTATTACTGGCCTGGCAGTGGAAACGCAAGCCCGGTGCTTGAGGCCCGAGGCCACTGGCTCGGCTCGCTGTTAGCCCTGGCCAGGTAGCAAAAAAAATTTTTGCAGGACGGTAGGGGAAGACTCATGAATATTCATTAGGGAAGTCATCCCTGATTGGTCTTAACCCCAGTGACGGGTAGGTTTAGGGGCGGGGTTAGGGGTAGAACCCCAGTAACGGGTAGGTTTAGGGGCGGGGTTAGGGGTAGAATCCCAGTGACGGGTAGGTCATCAGACCCCATGTGACGGTTAGGGGAATGAATATTCATGAGTCTTCCCCTACCATCCTGCAAAAAAAAATTTGCGGCCCGGCAGTGGAAACGCGGCTAATGCCAACCGCAAGCTGAACGATAGTGATGCACGACATCTGACAAACAAATGTGTGATCATTTTATTGATGCATGACAAAGCTCTGTGTTACTGTCATTATTGGGCCGCATTTATCTTAATTGCCTTGTTTATGAAAAATTCCGTGTGAATCCATTCACTCAAATATGACAACATACACAAGAATTCTGTTAAAACGATTTACATGGAAATTTGTCGTGCTCAAGTTTCATGAATGGCCTAATATGTTGTTACATTATGTAATTTGGACCGTTCAGACAAAAAAAAATGCATATTAACGAAAAATATTCAGTGGGCAAAAAGAGTACAGAAAAGATAAAATTGATTAAATATGACCAAAGACTTTAAAAGACAGGGAATTTTTATATACATGTTCCTCTTATAAATGTTAATAAAGTTTTTGAAAACAAAAATAGTTCTTGAAAGTGGACAAAGAAACAACTGGAAATGAAGGTCAGAACAGATGGTATCCCAATGGATGTTGGATCCAACTGTAACTGTTGGGTCCAAATTTTCTGGGTCTGCCAGGAGCGGACGGCCTGTCATGACCTCAGATCTTGTGAGTTAGCCATCAGAAGCTCAGAGGATCAGGAAGAGAAGGTGGACCGCTCATACATATCAACGCCACCTGCTAAATCTCTTTTCAGAGAGGAAAACAGGAGAGTAAGCCAGAGAGGCTTATTCTGCTGATTTCTCCTTTCCCTACTCTACCTTTTCCCAATCCTGCATGCTCTTCATCATGTTCCTTGCCTTTTTCCAGTAATTTCTTTCTCAAAAGTCTCCTCTGATCTTAATGTTTTAGAGGCCCGGGGCAGCTTGGACTCATATACTAGTGATTATTGCCATAGAAAGTCTTACATGCAAATGGATTTCAACAAAAAAATTAAATAAAAACAAAGGAAGAGAAAAAGAACAAGGGATTAATGGGGTAATTAGAGCCTGATGAGGACAGAAAACACAAAAGGGTTTGGGGAGAGAGGCTGTTTTCATTAAAGCGCTGAACACTGAAGAGGTTTGATCATTAGAGAGGCTTTGTTTCCGTCCTGTAAAGCGCTGATTTTAAGAGGAAGGTCAGAGATTTACTAGGAAAGTTGAAAAAAGCTTTTATTCTGTCGGGTCAAAGTTCTGTCAGACTTGCATCCTCTTGTGCTTTTATGGTATTTTTTCTTTTGATAATTGACGATCAAACCTAAAAATATGAAAATGGCCCAGAGGCATGTGGTTTTGTAGCAATAACGTATTTGGAGTTGCTCTTTAAATCTCTGACAAACCTTTTTTCCCCCGGACATATTGTTTCATAACACACACAAAATAAACCCTACAAACACAGTATCGAGGGTTCTATGCTCAATGTTATAAAGAAATTTTAAATGCAAATATGCAAATAAACATGTATATAAATACATAAATGTGTAAATAAATGTGTAAACAAACAAACTTATGTGCAAATAAATAAATGTGTAAATAAATACATAGATGTGTTAAAAAATATATATGCAATCAAATATGTAAGTAAATAAAGTGCAACTAAATAAATGTGAAAATAAATAAGTATAAATAAATCAATATGTAATAAATAAATAAACTTGCAAGTAAATAAATAAATAAATCTTTTTGGAGACCCTTAATGACTCTCGGTGTACAATTAAGAAAGTCTCTCTCAAACAATATATACATTGATAAACTTACATTGAATTGATAAACTGCTGGGTCATGCAGTGGAAAAAGAAACAAAAAAGTTGAAAATAGTTCAACTCCTCAGTGACCTGAAGATATGCAGAGTGTGAGAGAGATACGATCTGATCTGATCCTCTCTGCGAAACTGCAAGTAGATAAGATCATGACAGGTCGCAAAGCAGATGTAACACAGAATAAATGTTACATACTAGGAAGACCTGTGGAATGAAGAAGTGCTGGAGTTTATAGAGCGTGTGATCTGGGAAGTGTCTCCACAGCTCAGTGTTTCCTGAAGCTCTAGTTGAGTGTAGGAGAAGTCTTTAAAAAGCTTTTAGATCCAAACGACCTTCGACCCACGGGTGAGAGATCTTCCATAAAATGTAATCCACACAGATGGACTGAGCTTTAACATGAAATAATCTCTTTCCGTCCTCATCCCTGTCTTTTATTATCAGGATACAGTATATGGTGACAATCGGACCCTTCTGTCTGCTCAAGAATCCTGATCAATTCTACTCACAAATGTCTCCTCTAAAACAACAAAACGGCACACATGACCTGATGACAAGTAATGGAAAATTCCTCGTGCCAAAAACACATGACTCTGTGCACCATCACATTCATTCACAGCAAATGCAGGCACCAAAACAACCAAAATATGTGCTCTTTCTTTGCCATCATGCTCTAATGGGGCTGGACATTCCTTCTCTTCAGGATTGTGGGTAATGCGGCCCATTATTGTCAGGAAAATGAGCCTGGCTCATCAAGCGGATGGACAGACGGCAGCTTGACACACAGAATCGTGTTTTCCCTCACAAAAGAAATATGATGGCAAAGATTCCTCTTATAATACACTTTGGAGAACATATGATTGAAAACAGTATTTTGTCCTGCTCTTTTGAAGCAAGAGTATAAGATTTATTCAGAAAATGTCAAAGTTATTCCATCACAACCATGAATACCTCAACGCATGACCGCTAGCTTGATGAACCACATCATGCAGAATGCAAAAATGTAGACAACCAGGTCATTTACACAAGTCTTAAAGGTACAGTAGTAAAAAGGACATTTCATTCTAAGAGTCTAAAAGAGAATGGAAAGAGCTCATGAAACATTAAATTCGCTCTGTGCACGAGAAAAATGCTAACTTCCGGCTTGAGGGCGGACGTTGGGTACTTCGTTTCCGGTTGCCGTCTTGTTTACATCAGTGGACCGGCGTTAACTTAGTTTAATCGTTCGCAATGGACCTAAAACATAAAAAAACTTACTGTGGCTGAGCTGGTTTAATGGTTAAAGCGTAAAGCCTTGTTTAACTCGACGGGTCCGCATGAGCCCAAAGGTGCGCGCCGCAAAAATGACGGGATTGTAACAGCAACATGGATTAGAACACCATTTACTACACACAATAGGCTTTTTTTCTCTGATTTTGAAAACTCTTCGTGATCGACTTAAAATGCTTCCAAGATCGACTTGTCGACCGCGATCGACGGGTTGGTGATTCCTGTAACGTTACTGTTTTCCGGTCAATGACAAGAGTAGCCTACTAATCAGCTGTCTCACGAACGTAACCAGCACATGTATCCACACATAGCAAAGCCATAACACAGCGAGGGAGAAGAACTAAGTTACATGAAACAATCCAACTACATATTTTAAACCACTGACAAGGGAAAAGTCACTACTCACGGTGTCTATAGCCGCTTTCCGCCCGGAGGGACTTTTGCAGTGCCTAGAACCTTCCTATAACCATTTTTTTCGCGTGTTCCGACCGGACTAAGTTCCTATAACTCTTTCAGTACCTAGTCTAGAGCGAGGACTTTTTTTAGTTCCCTTTCCCAACGTCGGATACCTTTACTCCCTGTATTACATGTGTACTCCCTGTATGACATACTGAGAGATGTAATATTTAAACCCCTTTCTCTCTCTTGCTCTGGGGAGCTGGAGAAAAATCACTAACCAGTCGATGAACATCATCGACTCTAATATTATATTATAATATCGACTGAAATCTTCGGTTAATGTCCAAGACATCTGGAGAAATATACATAATCTACGTTGTCCATCAGGCTACCGGAAACTAGACACCCCATATCGGTTTCGCAGCCGGAAGTAGCATATGCTAACGTGCACATAGTCTATTGACTGTTTTTGGTCTGCAAAAACAAACTAACATTATAACTGGAAAAAAAATTACTAAAAAAAAGTGGAGAGTATTAGACAGCCTCAGACAGATCAGCTTCATGGATCCATGAGCCAGAGTAAAACCACACGGGCTGAGAAGAGAATGTCTTTGGTTCTGAGCTCAACCGTGGTAAAAATAGCAGCCAAACAGCTTCTGGGCTCAGTTCAGGGCCAGGTCGGGTTGGAAAGCCTGAGGTTTATTATGAAGCAAAGCTTCACTCCATCGGGAAAATGTCCAGATGGAGGCCAGGCGAGGGATGTGTACATGAAAGTGGCTTACATGAAGAATTCAATATCTCTTATGGAGACTGCAAGGTTGCAATCAGACAAGAATGAAGAAAAAACATATATGGGAGAATTATACATACATTACTTTTAGTCTTACAGATTTACGGCCAAGGAACATGAGATTATAAATATCCTCGCCTAAAATGTCCTCTTTTATATAAGCACAGATATCATTTAAATGAACCGGTTCAAAAATCAATTCCACCAAGTATATGCATATGTTGTGTGTCGATATACAACTATAATATTATAATTAATTAGTATTAAAATAAATTAAATTAAAAAAAATCCCTCCCCAAAGCTGCATAATTAGTTACATGCAGTGAACTTTTTCAAAAGGGTAGCTTGACTGATGTTTAACTACTTTAAAAATTAGTTTCACCAACAGTGTGGAAAGTTTTGAATGAAAAGCTAGCGGAAAATGGCGAGAGAGGTAGAGAGAGTGAATGACTGAAAGAGAGAGAGAGTAAAAAGCTTGCATAAGTATGTGAGCTTTGAAGGCCTAGAATTATCCATCTCTCTAATTAGTTCCAGGAATCTTGAGCCCTCAGCCAGACTGAGTCATAAAGAGCCTGGCAACATGCCGCACGCGCAAAAGCCACGCAAAACCCATTCATAACCCTGCGTTCACTCCCACCACACACACACGCATATATACAGAGAGAGACACCTCAGCTCGGCGGGACTTTAATTGCACAGGAACACAAAGCATCAGAAGAGCAAAAAGTTCCTCTATAACAAATACAATTCATGGTTGCCGGTGAATCTTCTGATGGTTATTGCATTTTAGTTATGAGTCAAAGTCAGTAGCACAGTGGTTTTAACCAGGCTGGTTAACGCTGTCACATCAACCGCAATTGCATGAATCGTGTAGAATAAAACCCTTGCCACAAAGGCATTTGGTGATGTGACCACGATGCAATGATAAGCTACAGGCACAATTTCTCATTGAGCAACACAGGGTTAAGAGTTTTACTGCAACCTTTTGATTACCATCCTAAATCTTCCTAAATCACCGCTAGTCTCAGTCTCAGTCAGCACACCCACAGTCCATTCACTGGTGATTTCAGCCATTTTTGTGTGCAGTTTCCATCAGATGGTCAATATCATTCTGACAGCAAGCTTTGAATAACTCACAGCAAACAAAGTGTTGTTACAATGAGCTTGAGGTGGAAAACGAATCCTGGATTTGGATTTTCAGACAAAATCTCTACAACTTTTTTTCTAACTTGCAGAGCCATACGCATTATTTAATTTTTCCACATTAGGGTCAATCTCACAAAGTCTGACAAGAAATGGCAGGGTAATTTAACTCCAAGAGTTAAGAGTTCCAAAAGAAAAACATATATATTGCATGCAAAAAATGAGCCTACAAGTACACTACTGGTCCCTAAGAATATTATATATATATATATATATATATATATATATATATATGTTTTGAAAAGTCTGCTCACAATGCCCACATTTACTAGATCAAAGAAACAGTAATGTTGTGAAATATTATTACAAATTTAAAAGAACTGTTTAAATATATTTAAAAATATAATTTATTCCTTTGATGGCAAATCTGAAATGTCTTCAGTGTCATATGATCCCTCAGAAATCTTTCTAATATGATGTTTTGAAAGAAACATTTCTAAAAATGATGTTGAAAACAGTTGTGCTCAATATTTTTTGGTGGAAATCATAATAAATATATTTTTTGAGAAGATTTTTTGATAAATAGAAATTTCAAAAGAACAGCATTTATTTGAAATAGACATTATAACATTATAAAATTATACATGTATTTACTGTCACTTAAATTTAAAGAATCCTTGCAGAATCTCTGAGAAAACGGTTCCTTTATCGATACTCACTTGTGGGTGGCTGACAGAGTCAGTAGATGTTGTAGATATTTAACAATCCAACTGAAACTAACCAGTTGGACCAACTGAAATGGACCACAGATTAAGAGTTTTGGGCTAGATGGGCAGGTATGGGAAAATTGGTACGATATCTATTGATATGTAACCATGTGCTTTTGTGTGCGTTGCCTCCAAGTGAAGGTATCTAAAAATACAGCAACTATATGAACAGATTCCCTCCGAGTCTTCAAAGAACTTCAAACAAAGAGTGACAAAATATTTTCAGACATATTTTACACTTAAATTATCTTTCCTGTTTTGTGCCCAGGAATTTTACTTTTACCATGTTATATGTTTAATTATTATTAAAACTAACATCAGCATAGAAGTAGTATAAAATATATTACTACGCAGTATAAATAAAATAATAGAATTGGCTTAACTTTGTTCACACAAAAGTATTTTTGTGAAACATTCTTTCTTGACAGTTTTGTGAGATTCACAGACCATTTATTATTGTGGTAAGCCAACAAGTAACTTTAGAATCAGTACTCACCATCTATGGCCTGTTTGAGCGCTTGCAGTTTCTTATGCTTCTCTCTGATCCGGTCGTAAGCGCTGTTGAACGCCGAGCCGACAGACTGACTCGAATGGTGATGGGTCTTCTTGACATCTAAGCTCCCAAAGTCTGAATAACGGGAGTCTCTGGCTTTGGAAGCTGATTTGTGTCTACTGGCTGAGCGGGTGCTCAGAGCGCTGCTGCCCCGGCGGGCGTCCTCAAGGGCCCCAAAGTGGAGCATATCCGGATCCAGGCAGGCCAGGTCTGCTGAGGAGGCCCAGCTTTTATTTCTCTGATGAGGGAGTGAACGCTGGTTCACCTCCACGGGTCGGCCGCGCTGTTGTTGCAGTTGATGTTGTTGGCGTTGGTGGTAGAGTTCGGCAGTGGACTCGGACCCAGCGTTGTACTCTGGAGGGGCATACTGAACAAGACCCTCGTCTGCTCTGACAAGGTCCTGGATGGGTAGAGAGCCCATAGAGCGGCTGAGTCCGCGGTTCAGGTTGGCCTGCTCCTGGGTTCGGGCTCTATAACGCTCCAGCACACGATGGGCGGCACTACGGCCTAATGGGGCAAAAAAATACACAAAAAGGTTAAACATACAAGAACTTATAAAAGTTTAAAGACAAATAAGAATCTATTGACATATGGACATAAACTAAATGTGGGACCCTTGCTGTCTTCAGGGAGCATTTTTATTGGATCACGTTTGTCAAGGCGAGATTAGAATGGGTCATAATTGGCTGAAAGAACAGAAGGAACAATAGTGGCCTTCTAGAGGTTACGAGCCGCACTAAAGCCTCTCTGATTTCACCCTGAGCTTTCAGCGACACGCTCTTTAGCCACGCCAATTCCAGCACTGTCAATCAGGAAGACATGGATGTTCCAGATGGTTCTCTCTTAGGGAACTGTTTGAGCATCAAATGGCTCAAAAAGAGGCCTTTTCTCTCATGTTTCATAAAAAGCTTACTATTTCGTAGGGGGCAAAGATGGATCTGGGCTGATTTCAAGCAGTTACAAAAAGAGCCATGCTAAAGTCATTACACACACTGACCTAGGCTACGTTCACACTGCAGGGCTTAATGCTCAATTCCGATTTTTTGAAAAAATCCGATTTTTTTGCAAGGCCGTTCACATTTCCAATTAAATGCGACCTTTAGTGATCTCCTGTGTGAACGTGAAATGACCCAGAAGTGACCCGCATGCGCAGAAGAGTACTCAACGGTCAACGACGTCACTTGCTGTTTGCGGAAGTACCTAAACATGAATGTCAACAGTGGAGCTCGTTTAGCAATATTAAAGTTATTTTCCCAACAGAGCCAGCACAATTACAATCTTTTCGTTTTAAGAAGAAAATTAAGAAGGAGGAGAGCGTTTGAGCGCCTTCGATTAACTCACGGGAAGAGACACGTCTGCGGCAGACCATAACAGTGCAACGCGTTGGAGTGTATTGACAGGTGCGTGCTATCGGTGCTATCGTACGATAGCTAACTTGTTTATCTTCTCATTCCTGCCTACTTCAACGCAGAATTATGACGTTTGTCGCATATCAACGGCGTGCGGGTCGGATACATGCGACCTGGCCGTTCAGATTGAGGTCGCATTTCAAAGATCGGATACGTATCGGATTTGGACCACATACCCAAGTGGCCTGGGTCGCATTTGAAAAGATCGGATCTGTGTCGTTCAGACTGTCATGAAAAGATCGGATACAGGTCGCATAGGGGCAAAAAAATCGGAATTGGGTCGTTTCAGCCTGCAGTGTGAACGTAGCCCTAGAGACTTCAAAACCCATGATGCTGGAAGAATACAAGTGTCACAAAATAGAATATAAAAGCGTTCAGAAATTATATACAAGAGTCTTGCCATATCGTAGACCAACAAGATGTAAAACTAAATGCCTTAAAGTCACAATGACTTGTAAATAGCGACAGATCTTTTCTTCCTTATTGTGATGCACATCCAAGTGTAACGGATTATTGGGAAAAAAATTGTAGGGCTTGGTTGCATCTTGGTTACCATGCATTGGTTATTGAATTGATTTTGAGATGTGGGTGTTGCAGAAGATGAATGCGAGCTAAATGATTGGAGTCCTGCATACGTCACCAGACAGAAGTCTGTCATATTTACTGGAAGATCCAGTTGTGGCATATTGGTTAAACATTACCAGTGTTGGGGGTAACTCATTACAAGTAACTTGAGTTACGTAATCAGATTACTTTTGCAAGTAACTAGTAAAGTAACGCATTACTTTTTCAATTTGCAACAAAACATCTGAGTTACTTTTTCAAATAAGTAACGCTAGTTACTTTTTCACATGTATGGACTGACAATTCTCCTGTCCTCATATTGATAGAAACAAAGTGAGGAGTTGGTGTGTGTGTGTGTGTGTGTGTGTGTGTGTGTGTGTGTGTGTGTGTGTGTGTGTGTGTGTGTGTGTGTGTGTGTGTGTGTGTGTGTGTGTGTGTGTGTGTGTGTGTGGTGTGTGTGTGTGTGTGCAGAGTAAACATGATGCTTATTGTAGTTCTAGACTAAATATGAACATGCATTTACTCATCTCACTTGCAGGAAAACATTCAGCATTCCTCAAAATGAATAAAAACAGTAAAATGCAATCTCAGAATTTTATGCAAAACTTTTATAATTAACCATAGTAAATTACACAAATATATTTTATATATTTAATCTCAATTTATTAACCAATGCTATGCTGCTAACCTTCAATTATCTAATTCAACTATACTAATAGGCAAAAATTACTCAAGATTAGATGTAGAAATAAGCGTGTTGAACTTCCTTCTCCTGTATCCTATTGTTCTGTAATGAAGAATGGCTGAACAGTTTTTTGAGCGGCGCCCTCTACTGTACAGGATTAAACATGCATTTCCTTGCATTTATCACTTTTGGTGTGAAAGGGCCTTAACATTTGCCAAAAATAGAACTTTTTTTGTTGTTATTAAAAAACAAACAAGCAAGCCCAGCCCAAATGAGGAAAAGTAATGCAAAAGTAATTTAACGCATTACTTTTCATAAAAAGTAACTAAGTAACGCAATTAGTTACTTTTTTTGGGAGTAACGCAATATTGTAATGCATTACTTTTAAAAGTAACTCCCCAACACTGAACATTACGAGGTCCCAAAAAAAAAAAAAACATTTTTCACAAATGAATTTTTATTTTATTATTGTCCTTTTTGCCATTTTTTTTTAAACAACAGTGGACAGATGATCAAAAATGATGGGGAGAAAACGGTGGAAATGGATTAGGAAATGTTATGGGTCTGTTTTGAACTTAGCAGTTATAATGTTTGAACATCATGGCTCAATTTGCTGGAGCACTAACTGTTAAGCTAATCAAGAATGATATAGCCATTTAATTGTAAAGACTGTCTGATTAATCGCCTAATAATTTGCCCAAACACTAGGATTTGTGCACCACTAAACAGTTTACACACTAGAAAATGTATGCAAAATGTATCCCAAAAATGTTAGCAACAACAGGCAAGTAGCGCTTGCATAAAAAGGAGATGCTAATGCAAATAAAAAAATTCTATATAGTACCTGAAGCGCTCAGAAATCACATAAGGACAACCACTGTGAAATTTAAACATTTATACTATTGTTTTGACAGCCCTGAAACAGATAAAATGCTGCTATGTGTTTTCTTAAGTCAAACTAAGCAGTATTAGCATACCCTTATGCTAATGCTAGTGTGCAGAGCACGAATACTTTGAAAAAGTCAACAAACATTTGATCTACAAAATGAGAACAATGACACAGTCTGAGACCACAGTTATTACTTTGTTGCTGAGGTTTCATGACATCTGTAAAGTCCAAAATAAACTAGAGTGAAGTGAGTCACATCATGACCCGGATGCGTGGCCAGATACAACAGCATGAAAACATAACTTCCTACAGAACACGCAGTAAAAAACCCTGGGAAATATCTATTAGTGATCGATGCCATGCCTCAGTTACATAACCGGCCGGTCGTGTTTGTGCTAAAGCGCCGCTGAAACCACTGGGAAAATCTGGTCATATTTTCCAAAATGAAACGCTCTGGTTTTGGTTTGTGGTGATGTGCTTGTCTAGTTTCGGTTCAAACTCTTGTCTATGCACACAGTAAGTAGACAAGAGGGAGAGAGAGAGACTAACAGAAGATAGATGGAGAGCGAAAGAAATGAGGGAGTTGGAAAGTTGGGAGAGGAACAGAGAAGAAGGGGAGAGAAAAGTTCTTTGTTTGGCACATCAATAAAACTATAAAGCATAAGAAGTCAGACAGAGACGAGAAAAACAGATTGAGAGAAAAAGGAGAAGGCCAAGGGATGTTAGTGGAGTCTTAAAACACAACTAGAACAAACCTGTATCTTCAGAATGATAACATACTGCCAACCGCATACAACACAGAATATACACGGAAGAGTGGCATTCTGGGGACTTCAAAATGTGCAGAACAACATACTACTCTTATTATATCTGCAGTGTGTATACTGTGCATACTATCCAGATATTTTGTATGCATTAAACTCCATGGATAACAAACTACACTACAATTGAAAATTTGGGGGCGTTTTTTTTTTGGTTTTGGGAGAAAAAAAAAGTATGCTCACCAAGGCTGTAATTCTATTATTACTAGCCTATTTCAAATAACGTTTTTTATTTTCATACATTTTAAAGTAACACTAAGTAGTTTTTCAACCTTCATAATATATTTCCAAGACCCTTGTGATGGTACATTGACTTAAAATAAGTTAAATGACACGTCTGCCATAGCCTGACGGGGTCTGTATCGCTTTTACTGGCACTATGGAACTTCGGGGTTCGGGTAGGAACCCGACCACAAAAAGAACTACAAAATTCGACTGCTTTACGTCAAGCGCTACAATAGTCATTATTTCGTTTTTGTTCGTTTCTGATGTTGCAAAACATCATCCTTTCATGAAATCATGTAACATACTCTCTACCTTGTCTGTGGACATCGTTCATTCTAAAGCCGGTGCTGGATAAACAGCGAGCGCGCGTGCGACGGTAGGCTAAATTATTTACGACAGCGGCAATGGACAATTTAGTTTCCAACCAGTAGGGCGACCGAAGAGGAAAAAATACTTGGTGTTACTTTAAAAGTAATTTATTCCTATGATGGCAAAGCTGAATTTTTCTTTAATTTTTTTTTTCTCTGGTTTTCTTTTCATCACTCCAGTCTGTCACATGATCATGAAACATTTCTTATGTTTATACATTTTGAAGACAGTTGTGCTGCTTCATATTTTTTGAAAATGTGATTCATTTATTTTATGAATTCTTTGATGAATAGAAAGTTCTAAAAAATAAACAGCATTTTTTTAAAAAAAATTATATCTTTTGTAACACTATAAATGTCTTTATTGTCACTTTTGATTAAATTAATGCATCCTAGCTGAATAAAAGCATTAATTTCTTTAGGAATAATATGCAGTATGCAATAAGCAGTATATTAGTATTTCATTTAAAATACTGCATAAACAATCTATGCATTGTGACATCCCATCAGACTATCATAATATTATTTGGAAAACACTTTTCTTCAGAACCACTATTTATATTAAAAATCAATGTATAAAATACATTTCACAAAATTCCCCAGAACCTTCTATCTGCAATCGTATAATTATCTGGAAAGTTCTCCACCAATCTTTAGTTTCAGTTTGGCACTTGCAAACACTGGTGCTGGTTGTGTTCTGGCTTGTCTCTTGTGGCAGGGAGGATCTATTATCCCTCTGTTCTGATAAGCACCCCAGGGCCAAAGTCGTGTCATGTCAGTACCAAGCCCTGCTTTGTTTACATTCTGAATCACTTCCTCTAGAACTGGACAAATGGTGTGTTTGATGAGTCAGCGTGAAGCTTAGCACTTCGTGGTATCAGAACAATCAGTCTGAGATTATTAGAAAGAGGAGATGTGATTACAATCAAAATATCATCAAATATTAACAGCAACTACAAACGAGTGGTTGGCGCGGAAGACGACTAGAAGGTTGAGGCATGAACGTGTACTGGCACGCCTGTGTTTGGGTGTGCATGTGTGTGTGGGAGAAAGAGAAAAGTAAAAATCAAATGCATACATGTTTATTCATGTAGGGATGAAAACGAAAGGACTCCCATACTACTAAAAAGTGAAATCCCCAGCTTCTATGTCCTATATATTATTAAGCATTAATTATTTGTTATTTTACATCTAGATTTGTGTGCATTACCAGGCAGGCCTTTTCCTCGCAGACGTTCACGAATCTCTTTACTTCTTTCTGGAAGTGACTCCCTTTCGCTTTCAGACAACAAACCGTCCAGCTAAACAAACACACATGCACAGAATGAGAAAGACAAAATCATTAACTCTTATCAAAGAAAGGGATTATAAGAAAAGAAAATGACTGCATCACAGGAATGAATTGCATTTTCAAACATTAAAATAGAAAATAGTCATTTGTAATTATAATCATTTTTCACAACATTACTGTTTTTACAGATTTTTTATTGAATAAAAATGCAGCCTTGGCAAGCATAAAAAAACATTACAAATTCTTTCCAACCTCAAACTTATAAAATAGAAAAATAAAATAGAATTTTGCAGAGAAAATGGATTTCATAGGGCCTTAGAGGGTCAAGTTTGCTAAACAAAGTCAAACACCTTTTGAATAAAATGGTCAAATTTTTAACTCTAAATCAGGGTTGCTGGAGGAAGAAGAAACACGCATGGTGGAAGACAAAGATGAGGGTTGCTCACAGGGATATAAACCCCAGGGTTCACTCACAGAATACATCAACAGAAATTAAAATATGTCATCCCTACTGGAGCACTTCACATTTATCTCCCCAGTGTGGAAAAAGATACACAGTGCAGAAAATAAGAGCAGAACCATGTCTGTTCCTGGCAATACACTGTTTCTGTATCGCTGTGCAATTAAACCACTGGGGAGAGTGTAGCTGAGAAACAGGATGTGACATCAAACATGAGAAAACAAGCACAGGAAAGATTGTTAACTACCTTTTTAATTGAAAGCTGTTTTATAGGGTTGGACTGTGCAGGCAGTTCAGTTAATAGGAACAGTATGTTCACACACTTTGTGCTGAATCATTATTGCCTGGATGTAATCAACTAACAAAAAATTAGAGTTGGGAACCAAGAACCAGTGCTAAATTAAAGCAGATTAAAAATATATAATTTTTATTCTATATAAATGCATCAAAAACTACTAAGTTTAAAATACTAAATAAAATACTGTTGCTAATAGAAAGTTGCCTTTGCAACAGAAAACAATAACAGCTACTGTAGTCTGTTTCAAATGAGTCAAATGTTTAGATTTGAATCATTCTATTGACTCACTCATTCACTGTGTCAGAGTGGCTCTTTATGTACTTGCTGATCCGCAAGTCATTGTTTTTGTCATATTTAATCTAAACAACAAAAATGCGCATGTTGAAAAAAATACATAGGCATGTACCTGAGAGAGACTGCCAAGAACGAGTCTCACCAGCCTCCTGACATATGAAAATGAAGGGTCACAGTTGGAGTTGCGGATGTGAGCGCTGCAGGTGTCCAGGACTGATCGTGCAGACAGTCGGCTGAGTGTGGAATCATCACACATGTTGAGCAAGACTCTGTTCAGGTGTTCTCCCAGTTTCATTGGCTAAAACACACATGAAGAAGAGGTCAGTGAAAAGATACAAGAAGATGCTGAGTCATCTAGAATCTATTATTTGCCTGGGCCAATTGAATTTATTTCCATAAATTAACTTGATGTTGCAATGGCAGACATCCCACCTCTTTCCGGAGGGTCTGGGAGTCTCACATAGATAGCAGCTCCCTGACGCCTGAAAATAATATACAATATCCCAGAAATCGAGCAAGCCTGTTTCCACCTGGTATTAAGATGCGTTTTCAGTCATCTGATCACAAGTGGTCAGCCAAGCATTAGTGTTACACCTGGTATCATATGTTTCAAATGGATCTTCTGTGAACACTTGAGTTTGGATTTTGTGGAGACCCTCAACTATTTTTTCATCACACTCAACTATCACTTTCAGCGCACAAATACAATTTAATAAATGAACCCGTGTTAGGTGGCTTACGCAAATTAATATAATAGTATAATATAATTTTTTATAATATGGTGGGTGTTGTGCCATCTCCCAGAAATGAGTTTTTGCAGGGTGGGATTCTCCATTAATTCCAATTGACGTTAGCATGTTGCTAAGCTAACAACGTAATACTCTACAAAGGAAGCACTATAAAATACATACAACAAACAAATATTTGGATAATATATATGATTTAATTTGTACTGAATTTAGTTCCATAATTTAACATGATGTTTAGCCGAATGAAACAGCAGACTCGATTCTTAATAGATATTAGCATATTGCTAAGCTAACAATGTGATGCTCTATAAAGCACTAAAAATTGCATAGAATCAAATTACATTGTATATATTAACCGATATTTATTTTTACTAACCATTCTAAATCACTCATTTTCTATATTAAATGAAAAGTAAAAGTAAATTGAAGAATTATAAACATTAAATGCCTTGAAAGCCTCACCTGGCTCTGAGGAATCTCATAGTCTGCACCCCAAAACAATGTCATGCCAAGTGAATACATGTGCATCTACAAGGTAAAAAGAAAACCAAAATGTCATGTGACAATGAAGCAGTTTATATGATTGCATTTGATGTTTTGGTCCACATAACAAAATGGAGAAAGAACAGACAACCTCATCCTGATACATTTCAGGAAGCAAAGGCAAGTGCGAACGAGCTTATGTTGCCAAAAGCATTTGCTAGCCCACAGTATGTTTCAGGTCATAATCCACATCAAACTTTATATATAGCACATCTACATAGTTTTGTGTTTCTTCCCTGTCTAGTTCTTCTGTCTGTTCCTCTTGCTAAAGAATAGCTTTGGGCACAGAGTATCCCAAAAGTCTGGCAAAGAATGCAAAAGATCCTTTAACTTCTCTGCAAATAATCATGCTGGACTCTGCGGTGGTGTATCGGTCTCTCTCGGAGAATGTCATGTGTACACAGAAGTGTACTGTCAAAATGGTTTAAGAGCTAAAATGTATGCATAAAACAAAATCAATGGTCGCATGATAGAATGAAAGTAGCTTTCCTCACTTTTTGGTGACGATAAATAACAAACTTGTTTTAACTTTTCTTTTTCTCTCATATTCACATGCCACCATTCAAAAATTAAATAAAATACATCTGGGGAAAAAACTGTTCTGAATAACCTCACTGACAACAGACTCTAAAAGTCTGAAGAGTAGAAAAATAAAAATAAATTCCTAGCAAATTTAAATTGATACAAGAAGTCATAAACGAGAAAAGAAAACAAGAGATTTTAAATAGGAACAACAAGCCCAAGAAAAATCATTCAAACTACATAAGGTACCTTTTCCATATCAGAAAGCGAGGAGAGGTTGAGACCGTCCAGCACTTCTGGAGGAGTGAAAGCCCGCAGGTCCTTCTGTGTCACGTTCTCATCCGTGAAAGAGATGTTTCCGGAAGGCATGAGCAGCAGCGACCATGGAGAAATGATGAAACCCAACGCAGATGGATCTGTTGAACCTGAGGAAACAAACAAGCAGAGTATTACCACAAACTTGACCACAACTGCAGTTCTTAGGACATTTGAATCTCGAACAAATTCTTAAATATAAAAATGAGATGGAAAGCTCGTTAGATAGTCAAGCAATCCATCTTTCTGTCTGTCTATCTGATTAGATTGATAGATAAAAAGGACACAAGAGCAGGTTAACTAATTTAATCAATTCATTACTCTGTCTATGGGATTTATTAAGTTCAGAAATCAAAACAGCAAAGTTTCCAACATTAGCCAAGTTCGGTTTTGTAAAGCGAACACAAAAAGCATTGTGTGCAAGGAATTTCTAAGATACTAAACGTTGTGTTGATTAAGCGTAGAAGGAAAGTTACAAGCTGAGGGAGATTCTGGCCTTGGCCTCAGAACATTTCCTCGACACGAACACAGCACGATCTGACGTTTCAGGAACTTTGGAGATTTGTGGTAGAAAACAAATTCTTTTCATCCGGACAAAGACATGTAATAAAGAGCTACATTATTCTGTGAATGAGTGCATTTCCTTAAAATACAAGGCCTTGGGTTCTCTCAAAAAGATGATTCTGTATGACAGTTCATTTTTCTTTTTGATGTTTTTTCCCCTCTTCTTTTGTGCTGCTGTAGGCGCAAAACAATGGAGCCTTTGCATTACGGCCCTGCGGTTTGGATGGAACAGCTGTACAGAAATAACTCCTCCTCTATTACAGATTAAGATTCAGTGGAAATGTGGAACTGCTTTTGAGAAACCTACTTTATATTATTATTTCATGTCACGTATACCAGGAAACCAGAGCGATATCTCAAAATGCTACAACTGAACATTTAGATTCTTCTATTTACTAAAGCAAATGCTGTCAACATGATGATAAGGTGTTATGGGTCAGTGTGAATTGTTTTTTTTTTTTTTTAAGAAATTAATGCTTTTTTACAGCAAGGATGCATTAACTTGATTAAAAGTGACAGTAAAGACAATTATAATATTACATTATTTTGTTTTAATAATAATTCAATAAAATGTCTATTTCATATGAATGTTGTACGTATCTATTTATTTTAAAAAAATCCTGAAAATTTCAGTTTATCTTTATTTAAAAAATCCAGTTTATTTGAAATATTTGTAAAACTATTAAAGATATTTGTAAAACGGTTTTCAACATTGATAATAATAATAATAAATGTTTCTTATTCACCAAATCAGCATGTAAGAATGATTTATGCAAGATCACGAGACTGGAGTAATGATGCTGAAAATTCAGCTTCGCATCACAGGAATAAATTACATTTTAAAAAATATAAATATTATTACTGTTTTTCCTGTATTTTTTATCAAATAAATTCAGCCTTGGTGCGTATAAGACTTGGGGTTTATTTTGGCATTTAGTAACATTCACATCAGTAGCTCAAACAAGTTATGCTCCTATACTGTACTTAAGAGTTAGGGGTTTGTGCAAATTAACATAAATTAACAGAAACATTTTAATAATGTCAGAATGTGTTCAAGAGAACAAAAAAAAAAACTTAATTCAAGCAGTGATGCTATAAAGAACTGGAATTCCCAAAGTAAACACATGTTTCCTGTGGAAACTGTCTGACCACAGTTGAACCTCATAGTGAAAATATAGCAGTGCCCTCTCTCTTGTTTAGTTTCCAGCACAGATATTCCAGCAGCTTTATTAAAATTATTCCCTAGTAGACCTACACAGGTAACATACCTTTCTTTGGAATGCACTGCAACTAATTCTCAAAAGCTGAAAATTCTGGTAATGCTAAAGCTCAGAGTCATCAAGTTGTTAATTGGAAGGAAGCTGACGCACAGTCGGAAATATCTCAGAATGGGCCAATCTGATACGTTTGTATCGGTCCTATCAGAGACTTGCCCGATTGGACAGATAATCTACTGCAGTTCTCGAGCCCAATGAAGTATCAGCCAAAAATAGCATCACAAATTACCCTTAGAAAGAGAAACTAGATGGAAGGAAAAATATATATATATATATTTATCAAACATGTGCTGTCTACTGACCTGGGTGTCTGTTTATTTAACCACTATCTGTTTATTTTAGATGCTCAAGATTACTGTGCACGGACAACCAACCAAATGACCTAAATAACCATTTTAAAGCGCAGGAAGTGGTGGAAACTTTTGCATCATTTATATCATGCTAAATTATTTTTAAATAACTAAAATATTGCTTTTGCCTGAAGCAGTTTATCTACATATTTAAAGATTTTAATACAGATGAAAAATAAATGTGTGAAGTAAAAAAAAAAAAATCTCCCATATTTATCTCGATATTTATGAAATGAAAATGTGTCCAGAGGAAAAAATATTACATTTTTAAAATATTTTTATGTGCTATAATACATTTATATAACGTTAATGAATACTTTCTATGAGAAATAAAATAGTAATATACACACACAATATACAGTGTATATACTAATATATATATATATATATATATATATATATATATATATATATATATATATATATATATATATATATATATATATATATATATAAAGCAGCGCCTTCAAATTAAAATACCATGTTATACAAAGCAAACTTGCTGACTTGTGCAAGTCATGTCCCATGACACTCGTCCAGGGCCCAGAATTTCTGCAAACTCTGTCAAGAGGGACCTTTGCCAGCAAGTTTTCACCCCAGAGCAACTCAAGGCCAGATAACAAGCTACTGTGAGACGAGGAGAGTCCTACTTCTCCCTGCAAACACATACCGAAGCAGCTACATCATCTATATCATCATCATCGTCCTCCTCGACCCTGAAGACAAAGACTTAACTACGTTGCGAACCCGACTGGCTAACGGCCAGGTCTGCTGAATAAAGGGGGCAACGACTGTCTGGGATGACGACAGAATGAGAATTGTCCACCGACTGTGAGAAAGACTTGTCGAGAGCCTCAAGATGTGTGCGGGAACGGCAGATATCGGCCGAGAGGAGCTGGCATCATCTCAATCACCGCAAACTGCCCACCAGACTGCTCTTTAGGAAACCAGGGTGCAGGGACAATAAAGAGGCTTTTGTTCACAGCGTTGACACACAACACTAGCCCACACAGTCATTCTGAGAGACAGAGGACGGGCATAAGGCTGAGTAAGCCTACTCATAAATTTCACAGAAGTGTTACCCTTCCCTCCAGAGATCTCTTCTTTGAATCAGACTGATAGGAGCTATCTTTGGTCGGGCCTATGGTGACAGCTTTTGAGGAGGCCGCAGATTTATTCTAATGACTTTAAAACATGAGGTGAATTGGCTAAAGACAGAACTGAAAGAAGAATAACCATTCTACAAAAGAATCGTGTTGAATGTACCGATAAAGTCATAGCCGAGGCTTGTAATGACATTGAATTGTTTGCAAGAAAAGGACAATCCAGCGAATGAGGACAGTCAAATATTTTTTCACATTTAAACATATTTTTGTGAGGAAACAGCATGGGCTGTGTGGCATACTTGTGGTCTGTGGTTTTTCTTAAGTAGTCGCAGGGTATTCACTTTAAATCATACTAGAGACATGACCTCAGTTTCTCGTTTTTCTATTTCAAACAATCCCTGCCAGTTCCCCTCGCAAAAACACACCACAATAACTAGGAGTGGGCAGTATATCGGTAGACAGGATGAACTGGTAGTATTTTGTGTCAACCGGTAGAGATTTTGGACTATCGTCTCTATCGCAGTTGCGCTCACGTGAAGTTGCTGTGCTGCACCATCACGAAAACTTATCGTTTGCATGCGCTTTTAAGTATTGTGGTTAAAAAACAAGTGATTTTAAACCGTTAAAGTGCAGTAAGCAGCAAAAGACAACTCATTTCGATATATGCATGCTGTCTGAGACGAGCTCACGTGAAGACGCTGCTCATAGAGCCTGTGAGAACTGAACCGAGGGCTTTTTGACGTCTAATTGGGCTTAAATGCAAGTACATGGCCACTTTGACACATACGTATGCAAGTAAACAGTAATTTATGTCCTACGTGAAAATAAACAGTCGAGAAAGAAAACTCACGAGCATATTGGATCTGTGCAGTCTGTCTTAAAGTGACAGCATCCAAATTGACCTGCTTTCGTTATTAATGTTAATCAAACAACAACAAAAATCTTCACTGCTCTAGACTGAATCACTTTTGTAACTTTAATAAGAGTAAATGTATATTCAATTTACACAGAGAAGACTATGCAGGTGTTTTTTTAAACATTTGATTATATACAATTTATATAGAATTTATTATTTCTAGTGCTTGAAGTTTTTCAGATAGGTCATATCGCCACCCCTAATGATAACCATAGTTTCCACCAAAATAAAGTTACTGTGGTTATTGCTACAAAAAAAGCTATTCTGATCTTATAGCAACAATCATCCAAAAGAACAACAGATTAAAACAAGATATTGGACTGAAAAATAACTAGATTTTAACATTTTCTAAGAAAAAATTGGTAGTTTTAACGCATTTCTATGAAGTTGTTAAGGGTGCTATAATGCTTGCTTTTACAGACTGCATTATGATGTTTAGCTACATAATAGTATGTGATATAAATAGTTATATCATATATAATATAAATATAGTTATATAATATATTATATCATATACATACAAACTATGTTTTTTTGTATGGTATGGTAATGTACACACAAACACAAGGTTAGCGCATGACATTCCACTACTGAATAGATAATGGATTCCTTCTGAAATGTTAAACCGGGAAACTTTGTACATTTAACGAAAAAGAATGTTTGCAATCATGACAAGAGCAAAGAATAGCTACAAAGATTCAGGTTAAAGAAAGCTGAAATTGCTACATGCTGACCAAACCAGAGAAACCAGGTGAACAAGGAAAGATTCAGACAAAAAAGAGAGTGAAAATAATCAGAGGCAAAAAAGGATCTAAAAAGCAGAGACAGGGAGACGTTCCCTGAGCGTATTATTCCAATAATGGACGAAATGACTGTAAATCTACAAACATTCCACAAACTATTAATAAAAACACTGGCACTGCACTGGTTTGGAACACACAAGGTCAGATCGTATTTCAAAATAAAGCATGTTACTTGGCAACAGAAGCTACCGGGTTCTGAATAGGTCAAAAATGATGGTTTCATTACAAACTCAAACCTGCAGAATCCATGCCGCATACTCTATAATAGGAGACTTGACTCACAATTGCTTTCAATGGTGATTGTTCTTTTTTTAGTATATTAATAACCAACATTTCAAAACTTTCAATTTGTCAGCCATCTTGGATACATTCCTTTTTACTGATCTTCTTGCAGTGCATTGTGCTTCATTCATCTTTGTGAAGAATACATGCAAAGCTGCAAAATTTGGCCAAATGAAAAAAAAAAGAATCTACCTTGTGGAACTACCTTCACATAAGAAGCATGACTATGGTGACTCAAAAATGTAGGCAGCTCGCTAGGTTTTGGAACAGATTCCTTTCATATAACTTCCTTCAGTGTTGGATGACTGGCGTTTACACCGCATTTATGCAACCTTATGGCTTGCACTGTAACCAAAGGAACCCAGCTAGCTGGTTTCATTTGCAAAAATGCGGGGTATTTTGAGCAGATTGCTAAATACTTTGGATATGTTTTATCAACAAACGTTCTTATGTGCTCCAAAGATATCAGACTGCAATCCAAGGTCTCTGATTGTCTCGGCCATCCCAAGGCTTCGAGTTCAGAGCCAACATGGCTGGCCCCCCTCGGGAGATGTGGGAGTTATCACTGTGGTTTACCTCTGCGGAGGAGTTCATGCAGGCTCTCTGCGCTCTGGTTCAGGACGGCCCAGACCTCCTCCTCCTGCAGCGGTCCTCCTCTCACCTGCAGCGCCTCAGCCAGAGACACGTGCATGCTGCCTACGGGACAACAAAACACATCAATGTTATAATCACTATCAACACTGTACATAATACATCCAGAACATTTAAAAGTGCTCTCTGCACATCTATGAGGATTTTAAATTCTGAAGAACCAAACATATATAACTTGCCAGAAAGGTTGCATGACCTAAAACAAATTCTACAGTAAAGTAGGCTAGCTGTTTGGCTATTGTTAACCAAGTGATGTCAGCCAACACACAAAGTCATTTGTAGGAGGAGCAAGTAACGAAAGATTAGGAAGATACATTTTTCTTTGGTATAACATGAACTGATAAGTCAGACACAATAGGATTTTTGGTAGCACTTTAATTTATAGTCCTGTTCCCCATACTTATTATAGTAATTATGGGTAATAACTAGGTACTAACCCTGAACTTACCCCTAAACCTAACCTTAACCCAAGTTACCTTATATGACCCAGTACGTTCTTAGGTAAGTACACTAAGCACACGTACTGTAAAATAAAGTGCAGCCTTTTTTTAAATGCCTAACCACTAAGACACAAAATATGTATTAAATAAATGGGGGTAATTTTGATTTCAAGCTGGCTTAAAGAAACAGCTGCACATTTACCTTCTAAAATGCACCATATTTCCTACATTATTTCTCATATCTGGAAAAAATGTAGAACAAATCTTGATTTTATCCAGAAGGATTTGAATGGAACATTAAAAGTAGGCAATGAATATATATTATTTGCCCCGCCCACATGGCCATGAATGCAGGGGTGGGTGGAAGAAGCCGTAAAACATTCATGATTATTTTTCCATTTGGTGTCATTAGTGGTGCAGAAAATATATACTTCACCCAAAAATAATTAAAAAGGTATTGTGCGCATGTGTTCTTCCCAGAAAGAGCAGTTCATTCATCCTCTCTCCTGAAGCATGATTTCATAAGTCATGCTGTGTGGACCTCAGGAGGCTGACTCATGTGTTTGCTGAAGCTACAGTGAGATCTCTACAGAATACCAGGAATTAAGTGAGGACAAATCTGTGATTCATCCATTTAAATGTGATTCTGAAAGAGAGAACGCTCCTGAAACTGCACAGCTGATCCAAATAACAGTCCATCAATCGCCGTAATGTCACACCAAAACAAGCAAACGTGTGTCAGGTCTAATTGTCAGGGTGGGGTCAGTAACACTTGCAGTGGAATTGTTCGTCATTATGTCTAAACTTCTGCACTGCTGCCACAGCTGTAGTTACAAAGAGCCATAAACCCCTGGAAATCCCAGCATGCTGTGAGGCAAGAGAGACAGAGGAAGCTCAGGGTTTAAGGGATTACTTTTGAGCGGGCATTACGCAGGGCTACCTAAATGGTTATGTGTCACATTTCAATTGAACTGTGGAGTCAGACTTTTTTAGGCAACGCGTGCATGCATGAAACAGAGCACATGTGACTTTCTGTCATGTTTGGAGATCAACTTTTTGGGAAATTTTCATTTTCATATTAATAAATAAATGATAAGGTAGTTAAATAAAAAATTATTAATAAAGCCTGAGACCACATTTGGGAGAAATTTACAAATATTTGTAAAAATATATATAATGATAAATATCAGGCACAATAAGGCCAATTTATCAATTGATGTTATCTGAAGGTAAAACAAAATTCTGTAATCTTTCATTACAATTTGGATAAAAAGGTTCGAGGTGTGTGTGTGTGTGTGTGTGTGTGTGTGTATTATATAGATACACATAAGATATATAACTTATATATATAAAAAAGCTCGAAATCGTTTTCTGAGCCCAAACCCCCATGAAGAATGCACTAAAAGACATGGCAATCACCTTCCATCTAAGATACTTAAGGCCCCAAACGAGAGCGGCTCATTCCACATACGAGAAAGAAAGCTCCACAGATAGACGCATATTTATGCAGGAATGCCATTGGGGATGTGAAACTCTCTGAAAGAGGGATATGAGGAGAGGAAAGTATGATCCGGACCCCTCCCGCATGCCTCATTAGCCTTTAGTGTGGGGGGCTGTCGTATGCAGATTGTTTTCCTCGGCTTTTGTTATTCCAACACAGCCAACGAGTGGAATGTTTTCCCCCGTCTCTCAGGGTGCAGTGGAGCACTGGGTCATTCCCACCGGTACGTTTAGCCACAGGAGAGAACCAGTGAAAAAAAAATATGGCAGATATTCATTCCAGTAGAGCAACACCAAGGTCATAGGCGGTTCAATTCCAAGGGAATGCATGAACTGATAAAATGTCACTTTTGGATAAAAGTGTCAGCCAAATGCATAAAATTTAAATATTTGAATGGGAAACTACCAAATAATTTTTTTAAAGCATTATTAAGTAGTTTGCACAGTATGCAAATTTTCAGTTTGCACTGAATGTTCGCATGACTTAAGGAAAAACAGTATTTCACAATACAATGACTTCCCTTTAAAGAAATATTCCAGATTTAGTACACACATAATGTGGATTACCTCAAAAATGTACTTCCAATTGTCCCTAATTTTCTCAAAAGACTGATGTACAGTGAGGCACTTACAACGGATGTAGCAGATTTTTTAACATTAAAAAACTTTAAAAACAGAAAAATTCAATGTATATACTGTATATGTACTAGACACACAGGTGGAGATTAAATAGGCTACAGCTCAATCAAACTAGTCCATAAGGAAGATTAAGGCAGACACTTAATGTGTTAACTTTTTAAGAAAAACACTATGCAAACATTTTAGTTTTACATCATTTGAAACTCCTACAGCAGCGGGGAAGATGTATGGGCAATAATTTGAGTTAGTTTAATGTTATGTTTAGTTTTACCTAAAACCTTCTCTGTTCAAACAGTAATACACAAATGTGGATGTGTCAATATTCAAGCATTTTGTACAATGGGCTTAAACAGCTCTTTTTCATTTTACAGCAGATTTAGTTCAAAAACACCTGACAGTCGTAACCTAAATATAATTTTCAGTTACAATAATAAATCCTAAAATTCGGCATTAGTAACTTACTTTTTCACACCATCGGTTACAGTGAAAAAAAAAAGTTAAAGTTTCCCAAAATAAAAAAAAGGCAATTAAACTGTATTTACTTATTGTGGGTGCCGATTCTGCCGAATTACATCTGCAACTTAATCATGTGTAAGCAATATGTTACATACTGCATGCAGATATAATATATATACACCATGATGCAGTATGAGATACGCTAGCATTCTGAACATACTGTAACATACGGTACACCAAATGTGAGCTCTCACACCCGAGTGTTTATTTCATTATGTAAATTTCAGAAAAGTTTCTTTTCCCAGTCATTATGCAAGGTGGCAGATATTTCTAAAAATGTTAAAAGACATCAAGCAGCACTGAAATGCTTAGCACTGGAGAGGAATTTGGGTTATGCGGGATGTAATCACTTCAGGGAGAAATCTTGCACGTCTGGGAAACAAATGTTTCAAGAGGAGGAAGAAAAGCCAGTTTTTAAAGTGTAGGTTCTTTTACACAACCCAAAACACACAAAAACAACACGGCTTCAAACTACTTCTATGCCTATTTAAAAGGCCAGATTTTAAATGCGATTTCCCTGATGTCCATTAATAATTTTGGTCAAGGTTTCTTGCAGAAAAAAACAGTCACAAGTTAAAAAGAAGTACAAACATTACATAAAAAGTATAACATTTAAAAAATATATTTTTTTAATTGTTTGCTACTATACCCTTTTTATTAAGTTTTTATTAATATTTGGTATGTTTTATGTTTATGTTTAATTTTAGTTCAAAGTTTTAGTAATTTAGTTTCTACATTTTATTTCAGTTTTACTTTTAGTTATTTTGTACATCAGGTGATAAAAATGAGAAACTTCTTGGCAACTGGCTGAAACAAAACAAGTTTAAAGTCAACATGAAACTGAAGTTGTGATAGTATTTCCTTCCCCGTTGTGACATAAATCTGATTGAATCGGCTTCTCAAACAAGAACAAATGTTGGGCGGGACTTGATTGGATGGTTGTGGTTTGCTATTGGTCAATCTAATGTGAGTGACAAGTTGTCCCGCCCTCACAGCAGTAAAGAGAAGAGATGTTGCTGCAAGGAGGAGGGGGAAGTAATTTTGATTAAAAATTAAGAGAGCACATGAATTAAAAATAAATAATGATGTGCACGGACAAATCATTTAACAAAGGCTGCAATATTACTCAAAATTACTGGTTGTGATTTGCTATGTAAATGTGGGCAGTTATATACAGAGTTGCTCAATGCTGTGAATTTCTTAATGAGCCAGTTTTGCAGCTTTTTTTCCATAATGGTCAAATAGGATCTTTTAAATTATGGAGATTCAAGATTTACTAGACAGCAGCAATGAGCTGAGACATGAAACTAAGCCCTAAAACTAGTCAGTGCTGAAAGAAGAGCTGCAATGGATAGTAGATTCAGGCCAAGATTATAGCGAGCTGGGCAAACACAAACAATGAGCGTGGTCAGGGTTTTCCTGATCACAGTAAAGAGGATTTTAAAGGGATTCATCTTTGGAACGTGATATCTAATCACGATCCTCATGCGGGTGAAACCCCTTTACCCAAAATAAACTTTCCTGGACTTTTAAAAAAAAATCCACAAGAAAATACTATTATAGTCTTTCTACTTCACCTTAAAAATTCCATGTTTAATTTAATGGTACTTGCCATTTCTTTATAATAATTTGTGAAATTTATATTTCTGAATGAAAACTGTTTCAGAGTAAATCCTCCACTAATTGTATTCAGTGTCGAGACAGAGGGTTAATGAGATAGGAGAACAGCGCTTGTTTTAAGTCATCTTCCAGATGATACAAGCACTGTTTTTTCCCATAAATGCCAGAGACAGGAGTCATCATTTCAGTATTTTCCATTTAGGAGAACTTGGCAGTATGCAAAATCAAGAATAAAACTCTAAAAGCAATTTTTTTTTAAAGCATGGGCTAACAGTTTCCAACAGAACACCAAAGCCCAATAGAGAGGATGTTTAATTTTCTCATAACATTAATCTGTGGTTGGACCCGGTTAAATCATCTGTAATTCTAATAACAGCCCGATGCCAGTAAGCTGAGCCGAAAATCTTTCTTGGAGATACTTTTGACCGAAAAAGCAAAAAACACTCCAAACTCCCATAATCCTTTGCTGGATCCCCTTACCACTCTCTTTCTCCCTCTTACTCGATCTCTGTTAAAAATAAGGAGAACTTGAGAGCCAGGAATACTACCTCGAAAGATTTTCGAAATACAGGTCACTGAGACCTAAAAGCTTGAATGACATAAAACAGGAAGCAACTATGCTTCCTCCAATTAGGTTCTTCTCATTTCTACTTCAAAATAGTAGTTCTCAACTGGTGGGCCATGACCTGAAAATGGGTTGCAGGTCTGTCCTGATAAGGTCATGGACAAAAAAACAATGTCAAAAAGGAATAATAAAAAGCAACTAACCATATATTCACACAATTAACAATTGGGAGAGTAATGTAATTAAAATCTAATTAAAATCGGCTAGAATGTTAATTTTGTTGATGATGTGCAAACTGGAAATGAATAAAATAAAAAAAATGCATATATATATGTGTGTGTGTGTGTGGTGTGTGTGTGTGTGTGTGTGTGTGTGTGTGTGTGTGTGTGTGTGTGTGTGTGTGTGGTGTGTGTGTGTGTGTTGTGTGTGTGTGTGTGAGAGTTGGTTTATGTGATTTATGAGGACACAAATTTGTATAATGACATGTGTATTACACTGGTATTACAACTTATGGGTGGTTTATGGGGACTTTTCAAAAGTCCTCATAAATCAAATGGCTTAAAAAACATAAAAAACAATGTTTTATTAAAAAACGAAAAATACAGCATGTCTCCTGTGATGGGTAGGTTTAGGGATGGGGGCAGTGTAGGGGGATAGAATATACAGTTTGTATGGTATAAAAACCATTAAGCCTATGGAGAGTCCTCATAATGCTGTTGCACCAACATGTGTGTGTATGTGTGTGTGTGTGGTACACAATGACTATTGCACAATAATCCCTGACAACTAGCTTTGCTAAAGTCAGATCAGAACAGTAGGCTTGTGTCTGCAGTTAATGGGGAAGTAACACAGGCGACTGGAAGGACCAGATTACTGCACCATGATAAATCAGTGCATACAAAACACACTTTTACATGGCAGAGGCAGAAGAGCACCCTTTTACCCTGGATGAGTCACGACTTGGCTGAAAGATTAACCCCGCCCCTGATCTTCATCCCTTTTCCTATTCCACCACTTTGCTTGTGCAAGTACATCATGATTGTTCACTGCTCAGGAAGTCTATCATTTCTTTCCATTTCTCCCATTTCTAGTGAAAAACAAGGTTGCTATGTGGAACAGAACAATGCCAATCAAAACTCCTTTTCTCTTCTTCTGTCCTCCACAAGCTCCACCAGGGCCGGACAATATAGTCTATGCAGCCAATTAGACTCAAAATGTTTAATTTGTGAAATAAAAGTCTTTCAGAAATTGTTAATAAGAAATGAAAGACGTGAAAGATAAAGATCTACCTTATTTTCCAGAACACAAGTCATCATCTAAAATGTACTGTGACTTCTAATGCAAATATAGTGCCAAATGACAGATCCAAGATACAGATACAGGATCAATTTTCTTTCTCAGTTGTTTAACACTTAATAATTCAGAACTGCATTCGTTGTGTTGCGTTGTTTATGAAACCATTTTAAACTCACTTGAGTGTTAAAACGGATTAGCCTTAAAAATGCATAAATGATAAACTTTCACTCTGTGATGGTTAAACTAAAAATTGCATGCATTATGAACAATGGGGCCTGGTCCATACGGATCAACTACGATCCCTACTTAGGCCTACTTGACATCACGCATCCTGCAATGTGAGTATCATGGATGAGCACATCTCGATGCTGAAACGATTGTGCAGCCCTAATTTCCTCAACTCCCAATGTACTTTAATGCCAAAACCATTTCTACTGTACATTCAATGTTAGCTAGATCCAACATCAGTCCATTTTGTAATGCTTGTAATTTACACAGGGTGGCTCTGATCCCAGATCAGTGAGGGTGAGAGGTTTCTTTTCTTTTTTTTCTTCTCCCAATGGTGTGATCAATCAAGCCTCTAAAGCAGAGCTCTGGAGAAAACCAGAGGCCTCCAGAATAAATCTGCCCACTCGTAGCTGCTTCTCAGGGTCAAACACACTCATATTCGCCACGTGTTGAGCCTAGGCCAAAGGGATACACACTGTGCCCGGGGCAACAGCCCGGTTTGACTTGGATATACTACCAGCTCTCAGTAAGTTTCCATCCTGGAAAACCCCAAAATATATGAATCATCCAGAATGGCCAATTTTATTTTAAAGCTTACTCTGCATGTCTCGTTTACTGCATGCAAAGAAAATTAACCAATGCAAGAACACAAGAACATCACGCAAAAGTAATAAGAGTTACTCGTCACATCAAACACTAGCAATGACACTACCGTTCAAAATTATGGGGTCAGTAATGTCACTTCTGCTTAACAAGGCTGCATATATTTGATCGAAAATACAGTAAAAATTGTACTTTTGTGAAATATTCTTGCAATTTAAAATAAATATTTTCTATTTTAATATATTTTAAAATTAAAATGTATTCATCATGTGATGCATAGCTGAAATTTCATCACTACTCTAGTCTTCAGTGTCACATGATCCTTTAGAAATCATTCATGCTTATTTGCTGCTCAAGAAACATTTCTTATTATTATTATCAAGTTAAAAACAGTGTGGAAACCAAGATACATTTTTTTCAGGATTCTTTGATGGATAGAAAGTTCAAAACAACAGCATTTATTTAAAACAGAAATCTTTAATTCACTTTTGATCAATTTGCTATTGACCCTAAACTTTTGAACAGGAGTGTATCATAATATAAAACATTTACCCCAGTTTCACAGACAAGGCTTAAGTCTAGTCCCAGACTAAAATGCATGTTTGAACAGTTTAACTCAAAGCAACTTGCACCGACATTTCTTAAAATATGTGCCATTGTTTTGTCTCAAGATGCACACCAGTAATGATTTTTTCTATGGCATGTTTATAAAAGCTACTTAAATGTCCTAATTGAACTAAGGACTAATCCTGGCTTAATCTAAGCTCTGTCTGAGAAACCAGGCCTAAGAGCTTTATTTCCATGCCAAGAAAGCCATTTTATTTCGATCCGCAGCGCTAACTCCGAAACCTAAACATTTACTCGGAATAAGCACAAAGAGTGCAAATGCACATTTTAAAGAAAAACACCTCACACAGATGACTGAATATGGCCGAACTAAAAAGCTGAGCTGTGAGCGTCTGGCGTGTAAAAGCGCACTGAACTGCGGTTCAGCAGAGATGGAATTTCCTCAGTGGAGACAGGCCAGAACAAAATAACACGCTGAAAGAGCAGAATTAGCATCAAAGGTGTGAGGGTGCGGCTTGATCCAGGAAGCCATCAAAACTGAGACTTCCGTTCAACACATTTCTCAATCCAGCGAGAAAGATCTCCTTAGAGCACGAGCAGAAAATGTGTGGACACAATGCTTATGTTATTCTTTTTGTAAAATCAGAGGCCAACCAAGACTGTTGTGTCACTATCAAAGTCGCCTACAGAAGTTTCCTGTTCACTGTTAGGAAACAGAACAAACATTTACACAAACGTAACAAGCAAGCAAACCAGTGCTCAAGCCCTTTCTTACCCACCTGCCAAATGCACCATCCACATGGCTGTTACATCACATAATAAGCGCCATAATCCATCCGAAAGGCTCATAGCAAACAGAAATACATAGCAGCTGGATTCAGACAGTCAGAGGTGAACTCAGGCACTGGACCAAGGTAAACCTCTTTCAATGTCGGCCCACTTTCACATCCATCCAATTTTAGTCCAAGTACTCAAACCACTAAAACTAAAACTGGGCTAAAACTGATGGACTGAATAGCCAAAGTTCAAATGTGCTTTTGCACGAGCTGGTTTGCTAAAGGCCAGTTCACACCAAGAACGATAACTGTAAATATAATTATAACGATAACTAGCATCCACACCAACACATAATGTTCTATTTATTATACACAAACTGCTATTTATATGTTGTCCTTTAAATGCTCGAGCTCTTTAAAGCTCGGTGGATTCTGATTGGCTTTGAATGTTTTTTAGCGTTCATTATCTGGAAAAGAAGTTTTGAAAGTGATTCAAATGACATCGTTACTCGGTGTGGTTATGATTTATTATGTGTGCACTGCAGTTACATCGTCTACCACTTTAAATGTTCGAGCTCATTAAAGTTCGGTGGATTCTGACTGGCTGTCAATGTTTTTATCATTCATCATTTAGTTATTTTAATGATATCGTTCCTCAGCGTTGTTAGCGTTATAGTGTGGACGTCTTTATGTTCACACCAAGAACTATAACTATAAAGATAACTAACACGATAACTTAGCGTTGACACCAACAGATAACAACATTCTGATTATTATAAGAGTTGTTTTGTCATCTGCTGCTTTAAATGCTCAAGCTCTTTATAGATTCTGATTGGCTGTAAATGTTTGAATCGTTCATCATCTGGAAATATTGTTTCTCCGTCTCATTACTGTTATAGTTTTAGAATCTGCTTTTCTTTTAAATTTAAAACTATTCTTAAAACTTTATCTTTTTCGTTATAATCCTTGGTGTGAACGGGCCTTAAAGATGCTGCATGTAATTTTTTGGACTGTAGTAAAGCATAAATATACCATAATATGTTTGCAGTTATTTAGGAAACACGCCAAGTTCACTTTCTTGTTTCTACGAAAAACAATTCTACAGCCAGTTTTTCTGCTTTGAAACGTGTGATTCGTGTCGAATGTGTGTTTTGGTACGTGTGATCCCACCCACTGCCAATTTAGTTTGCCAGTTGGCGGGAAACACAGCGTATTGCAGCCATGGAAGCCAACAAACAAACGAAGTCAGATCACAGATTCCACCTGATCTAAAAAGCCTCAGCATCATCTTAAACAAGAGGCATATTAAAATACCAATAAATCGACTTGTCACCTTCCATTGTCAATTGTGCTTGTTCCCGTTCTCAACCTGGCAACCCACATGAGCTTCATTACTGGGAAGGAAGACAACGCTCTCCAATATTTTGAATTTGGACTGCAGTGCCTATTTCAACCACTATCTGTCAACATTACACACCACACCTTTAAAATCGGCATAAAAACAAACAAAGTTGAGATACTATTTTCTTCCCTATTGTGGAAGACTCCACCATATCCAGGTGAAACGGCTTCTCGAAAAAGAAAAAGAGACTTGGTTTTGTCCATTGGGAATTAATTGAATCATAAGATGGTTGTGATTTGCTATTGCTGTGACAGGCTGTCCAGCACTCAAGCCAGTAAATAAGAGAAGAGATGAGAAAGAGCAAGAGAAAGTTATTTCAATTAATGAAGTTACGAGGGTATATGATTTTTTTTTATGTGCATTCACATCCTTTATAATAAAGAATACAATAGGCCTATTCCATATAAAAAAAAAACTAGAACGGTCAATTTTGATGTCATGGTGACTTTAAATCTGAACCATCTCCTGTCCAGCATAAATGAACTTTGAGACGTTTGGCTAGGCAAGATTACCGAGCCAAATTCGCACAACCCAGATGTAAGCAGCGCCCGGACTACTGCAATAGAGACATGAAACAAAAGATCCATTGAGCTCAGCGCAGAGGATAAAACAAACCTTGGGACCACCGCACAAAAGAAAACAAGAACTTGTATTGGCCCCTATAACTATGGCTGGATGAATCAGACACCCTCAGTGTCAGGAACATTCCTCTGTGCAAGAACCTTCTCTTTCACTGATAATTCTGTGAACTGCAAACCACACAGCATAATTTCATAAGAACTCCTCATGTTTACACTGGAAAGAGACAGTTCCGCCTGCTATTAGTTCAGGAGTGGCATCATGGGATATAAACAGACTAAAAATGACAAGTTTCAGCTCTCAAATGACAGCTTTAGAGAGCTGAAGTGCATGGGGATGAAAGGTTCCTCAAACTCATGATGATGGTCATCATGATATAAAAAGCAGAGTACAACCTTCTAACTTTTGCAAAATGTACTGTGGAGGTACCATAGTATGGTAATTTTCTGGGATGATAACACTATAGTAAATACAGCTTTCCTGCACTTTTTACATTACTTTCAGCTCATTTATGATTACAGGATTATACATTATTTTAATGAGATGCAGATTTTTAGATCAGGTAATAATCCATGGAATTACTTATTGAGAGAGCACCACTAAACTAGTCCAGAATTTACTTTACTAGGCATGGACTTTTAAACTCTAGTTAATTAACGTATGAAATATTGCCATTCATACAATGGTCGTCAAATTAGTATGGAATGTTTTTATAGCAAGAAATACCATGGGACTTTACTGTTAATTTGAATCTTCTACTTAGTATCACGTTCAAAAATTAACTTTATACAATTCCCCATTTAACCGGGTCATATTTGGCGTCATATCCGTGATATTAGACTTGCAGTGTTGTGATTTGGAGGCCAGCCAGGCTACAAAAAAAAAACCGACCCAAAACAATGAAATGCCTACAAAAATACCAAATAAAGATAAAAAGTCTTTCATTTCAATATTACGGACGAAAACTACATGTTAAAGGCACACAATTATCCAAAGAGACCCTCAAGTGGACCAATGGTAGACCAATGACCATCAGGAAAACACCTGCGGTTACAACTCGCTCCACCATCCAACAACACTGCAACATTGGGCACATTTTGTATTTGCAGAGCTCATACTTTTACATACACAACGCCTTCTTGGAACTAGCTGTAGACAGTGATAATGAAACTCGAATAAAGTTCGAAAAAAAGTCGCATTTTTGCTCGAATACACACATAAACCTTTCCTAATCCAAAGACTGGTGCCTCATGGTGTGCAACGCTACTTGCGCGGTTTATAGACCAATATAAAAGCTGGTAAACTTTGCAATCCATAGCATCAAACTCAAAGAATTGATGTAAAAGCAAAAACTTACCTCGCAAATAAGTGGCCTACAACTTCAAACTTCGCTCCAACTACCAGCCAGTGCGCAAACAAGAGTCCAGCATCACATCCACCAGCAAACCTGAAATGGAAAACCAGCCCGAGTCGAACTGGCAACAGGTTTTACTTCATAAGATCTACTTCGACCGTAAGGTCCATGATCTCCGTTTTAAAAAAAAAAAAAAGTAACCAGCACTCCTTGGATTGTCCTTAAAGGAACAGAGAGGATCTTTTTACGCGGCTGAAAACAGGCAGCGCGTCTTTGGTTCCTCTGGGAAGCCGAGTCACCCTTCCAGCCCGAGAGGTTCAGATCTCTCTCTAGCGTCTGTGAGCCCTCCTGCTCGCGGGAGAGAGGGAGTAACCAGACACCGCACTCCTGCCTCTCATTGGTTGCTTTCCACCGGAGCAGGAGCCGTCACACCAGCAACATGAGGCGTCTCTATAGAAACTCTCCTCGACTGGGAGGAAAATACCACGAAAAGTTGTTAGAGTGAGGCGCAGACAGTCCACGGTGGCCACGCATCCAGATATGTAACGCAACCAAAACAAAACATCTAAAGAAATGAGCAGGTTTTCGTGTAAGGTTTTCATACCCTTCTTGGATAGTTCACCCAAACTGAAAATTTTGTCATCATTTACTCGCCCTCAGGGTGAAGTTAAATGATGCCAAATTTTCATTTTTGGGTGAACTACCCCTTTAAGTGTGACGCAATCTCATTAAATACCCACATATTTGCATATTAAGCGATAAGGCTCAATCCTACCTGTTGCAAAAAAGACATTTAACTACAAGAAATGTGATGCAAATGTAATTTAATTAAAAATAAATGCCCAATTCTACCTCATTTAAATTTTTTCTAGAATTTGAGACACAACTTGACACAATGGCACAATTTTAGTTTATTTTCTAAAATTAATTTGTTAGGAGCAACTAAATCCTTTTGTCAAATGTATTTTTAAATATAATATCAGAATATTTAAATAAAGTTCTTTTGTGTATGTGTAAAAGATGTTTTTGTATTAATACCATATTATTATATTAATAGTTGGGGATATTCAAATTAATTAACCAATAATGAATACCATTGATCAGCGTGGATGTTTTTTCCACTAAGAAACAAACATTGTTATGTTATTTTGATTGATACTGTGAAGCTACTTTGATCCAATCTATATTGTGAAAAGCGCTATATAAATATTGACTTGACTTGACTTGACATACAGAACATCAAAGACAATCATATAAAATACTAAATTATCCAACATCATCATAAGTGGAAAAATATAAAATTACAGGATTATTTATTAATATTACTTTATGTAGGCCTATAATTTCATTTGTTAAAAAAACTTTAAAAGATGCATAGAGGTGATATAAAAATTAATATAAATTATAGGCCTATTTATTAATTTTTAGATGTGATTTCGAATGTTTTTTTTTTGTTTGTTTGTTTTTTTCAGTTGCAAAATATTGTCATATATATATCAAAGTAGGGAAGCTCACCCAAAAAGGAAAATTCTGTCATTATTTACTCAACCTTAAGTTGTTCCAAACCTGTTCCAAACCTGAACAAAAAAGAAGATATTTGGAAGAATATGCATGGGTGACCAAACAGTTGCTGGACCCCATTGACTTCCATATTTTTTCCCATAGGTGGAAGTCAATAGGGTCCATCAACTGTAGTTACCGACTTTCTTCAAAATATCATCTTTTGTGTTTAGTAAAATTCATACAGGTTTGGAACAACTTGAGGGTGAATAAATAATGACAGAATTTATTTTTTTAGTTGAACTATCCCTTTAAATCCTTAACCATTATCATCAACGTCCCATTAGGATAAAGAAGAAAAAATGTGTTTTAAAGGGACAGTTCACCCATTGACTTCCATATAGTATGGAAAAGAAATATGCAAGTAAATGGGGACCAGCAACTGTTTGTGTTCAGCAAAATAAAGATATTCATACAGGTTTGCAACAACTTCATGGTGAGTAAATGACAGTATTTTCATTATTTGAGTGAACTATCCCTTTAGAGTTCATGCTGTTACACCTCACAGTGTTTTGCAGTGCTTGAAATTCTGTTCTGGTGTCAGTCATATAACCTAATGCTTGCCGTGTGTTGCCTGAGAGCTACTGAGGAATGAGAGGTTAGTTCTCCAACCACAGAATTCCACCTCCACCCCTCCTCCCATCCCATCTCATCTCCAATCCTCCTTTCCCTCACCCTGTGGCATTATTGACCCTGGAAGTCTTTCTTTAAACTTGAGCAGGGCTTCCCACTTTACCTGGAGCCGCAGGGATCAGCATACATGTCTGCATGTGAACCATGCAAGAGATTAAAACATATTGTTTTGATCAGAAAGATTTATTTTACTTTAATGATTTCATTAAAACATCTTAAACAATGTCTTGAAAATGTCTTTTTAAACATGCAAGAGTATAACGGCTGAGGTAGGAAAGAAAGGGTGTGTGTGCAGTGAGTTAGCACTGTTCATATGACTAACAGAGGGAAAACTGAGTTTCAAGCCACAAATAGCAGGGTTCAGATGAACCGAATGTCACTCCGAGGTACTGTGCTATGTATTTGACATTTCTTCCTCCAAAACAGAATCCGGAGAGAGGCAGAATGAGTGCTATTTTAAAAACAGACCGCTGGATTTTTGTTTTCGGACCTGGATTGCCCACCTCCAAAAAGTGGAGGAAAAAGGAGGTGGTGGTTAGAGTGAACAGGAGGGCCCTGAGGAGCAGGATATGAAGAATTAGATGAGGAATATGGGACAGGAAGCGCATTGAAATGCAATACAGACAGAGTGCAACAGTGTTAAAATAATTATAAAAAATAAAAGAAAAAGAAATTCCTTGCAGGATCTGCCATGAGAACCAGGATTGTTAAGCAGTGTCATGTGCTTCTATGGAAGCCATCGGTCAGTGTGATTTCAACTTGTATAATAATAATAATAATAGAATACCCAAAATAACCAATCAGAGAAGTCGCTGTTACCATGCAGCCTCCATTGTACGCTAAAAAAAATTTTTGGGAAGTTGTAAACAAATACATTGCAGTGTTTTACAAGAAAATTCTATTTCAGTCTTCTAATAAAATTACGTTTAATTCAATTGCTGTTTCAGTTATTTGTGATATTTGTCAGCAATTTCTGAGTGAAAATAGTTTTATTGTGGATATGAGTAAATCAAGTTGGCCTCACTTTTATACTTTTTTATTGGTTTAATCGATTTGCAGCCAGGGGATACATTAGGATAGAAATAAATTTATATAAAAACATTAAAATGTTTACACATTTGAACACATTTTACAGCTTTCTTATTTTTCAGACTTATGTTTTTAAGTTGAACTTATGTTTTTTTTTTTTTATTAAAAACTAAGGTTGGCCAAAAAAAAAAAAAAAAGTATTTTGGAATTAAATAGGCAAATGCTTAAGAGTCTGTGATTGGATCAATATTGCAGTGATTATTATATTGCCTTATGGCAACAGTTCTTCTAACCCTAATTAATGGAGTGCAGCTTTTCATTTGTTAAACAACAGGAAGACACATCATGGCAATGTTCCAGGATGACAATGTCAAGATTCATCAGGCTCAAACTGTGAAAGAATGTTAGGAGAGAGCATGAAGAATCATTTCCACACATGAATTGGCTCCTCTGAGTCCAGACCTTAAATTCAGAGAACGTTTTTGCTGGAGGAGACTTTACAGAGTGCTGGACTCTTGCATTGACAATACAAGATCTTGACCAAACATTGATGCACCTATTGTATTTCCATGTTATGTCATACATGAAAAAAAAGAATGAAACATTTTCAAAACACAGTTGAAAGCTGGGCATGATGTGATAATAAATGAACAGAAAATTGATTGAAATGAGGACAACTCCAAAATAAATGAAAGCATGTTTCAGCAAGTAAACCACAAAATATATCAATATGACAAATAAATCTGTTTACCAGATTGTAATTGTTAGGGTAATATATAAATGAGTTTGAGATTTTCTTTGGAATTACAGATTTATGAGATGGTTCCTGAATTTTATTCCACAACAGAACATCAACACAAGCATTCCTTAATGTTACCGGAAACAATATATCTTCGAAAGCCTGAACGCATCGATTATGGGGAAAAGAGAGAACTGAGTCGACCACCTAGTATTGGCAGGATCCAATGATTGTAGAGAGAGATGAGGACAGGAAAGAAGCATCCATAACTAGCATTGCATATTTCATATTTAAACAATTCCAGGAAACTTAGAGTAAAAAAACTGCAGCTGTGGTTGCCAGAAATGTACCCATGTGCAGTTTATTAACATAAACATGAACCAAATACACAATGACTTTAGGCTTGACTTGAACCATGAACTACACTTGAACAGAATTATACTCTCACCAACAGCAGTTACGCAAGCAAAGCTAAACATTGGGAACATGAGGGCTATTTATACACAAAGACTAATGACTAATCAAGACACACCTGAACACAATTATACAATCAAGATCACATGGGGGCAAGGTAGTCACATGACAAGAGATCAGGAACAAAACTTCAATAAAAAAATTAATAAATGAAACATCCACATGAACCAAAATCCAAAAAATAATTGTGACATGACAAGCTGAAAAGGTTGAAGTGACATATAAACTGCACAGTGTCATTCACACAAATACTAAACATCATCATAACACACATGATGTATAACATAAAACCCTAATGTACATAACTTATAAGAAAAATCTAAGAAGAAAAATTGTTATTTCAACAAAAATACATTCCAATTCTGGGAATGTCAATTTATGTTTTTTCACTGTAAACAATGACTTGTTCTTTTTACGTAAAACTGTAAAATGAACAGTATTTTACCGTAAAATTACATTAAATGTAAGGTTATATCTATATTAGGTGAAGTATTTTTTCAGATCCTCCAGAAAACCAATAGAAGAAATACTTTAGATAGAAACACAAGGCACTTTTACAAATTAAACAAATTCCTCATTTCGAGAATGGGACATTGTCAGTTTGGATTTTATTTGTTTATGATGTCTGGTCTGAAAATGAGTGACAGCAGGCTTTCTCTATCCAGGGCTTGCTTTGGAGGTTTGTACCTACAGGGCAGAGCAGCACAGAGCGCTCCTGGCTCACGACCAGGCCATTAAAACCACTGTGGGGATGCCGGAAAGGAAAAGGGGAGGAGGGGAAGACAGACTCGATTGGTGGGTTTGCTAATTGCATGCCCTGGTTTTGCAAATATGCTTCCTCAAGCACTTTTGCTACACCTCTGTGGACCCTGAGTAAAACAGCATGTCCCAAAGAGATTCGAGTCTTCAACAGAACTGTATAAACACTCACTGTTTCTGACTCTAAAGTTATACTGTAGCAACTAAATGTTGTTCTTTTGCTCCCCAAAGGCCAAGTTGAATGCAGAAGCTAAACAGGCTTTAATCCATCTGATCTCATACATCTGATTCATGTATGTACTATAGATAAGAAGCTGAACTCCAGGTTTAAAGTCCAGATTTATGCAGTGGCTTGCAGAACAAACATAAGCCACTAACTCTCTCAGAAAATATACGTTTAGCTTAGTTTATTATTTTCAACACTGATAATAATAATTTAAAAATGAGAACCAAATTTGCATATAAGAATGATTTCTGAAGGATCATGTGACACTGAAGACTGGGGTAATGATGCTGAAAATTCAGCTTTGTATCACAGGAATAAATTACATTTTAAAATATGTTGAAATGGGAAAACCGTTTACTTAAATTATTATAATATTTCATAATTTTATTGTTTTTTTAAATCAAATAAATGTAGCCTTGATGCGCATAAGAGTCTTCTTTCAAAAATATAAGTAACTTTGCAACTACATGTCTAGCAGTCATTATAATAGTAGTCTGTCTGCTTAATATCTGCTAACACTTATTTGATGGTCCCACAACGACATTATACTGACTATAACTTTGCAACTGTACTCGACCCGCTCTGAGCTGGATTCGAACCAGAGTCTCCGACATGGGAGGCGGGCGTGCTAACAAGGACACTAAAGACCACAGCCGCTAGTACACCTCTTGAGTTCAGGGGAGTGAAGTTTACCTGCACAGCTCTACTGGCCTACGTTACACTCGCCCCTCTAAACCTCACTCCCATCCGGGTCACGGCACCATTTGTAACCGTTCCTACTCGAACCACTCTGAGCAAGATTCGAACCGGAGTCTCCGGCATGGGAGGCGGGCGCAAACAAGGACACTAAAGACTGCAGCCGCTAACACACCTCTAGAAATCAGGGGAGTGAAGTTTACCTGCACAGCTCTACACGTTACACTCGCCCCTCTAAACCTCACTCCCATCCGGGTCACGGCACCATATGTAACCGTTCCTACTCGACCCACTCTGAGCAGGATTTGAACCGGAGTCTCCGGCATGGGAGGCGGGCGCGCTAACAAGGACACTAAAGACTGCAGCCGCTAACGTCAGCCGCTAACACACCTCTAGAAATCAGGGGAGTGAAGTTTACCTGCACAGCTCTACTGGCCTACGTTACACTCGCCCCTCTAAACCTCACTCCCATCAGGGTCACAGCACCATATGTAACCGTTCCTACTCGACCCACTCTGAGCAGGATTTGAACTGGAGTCTCCGGCATGGGAGGCGGGCGCGCTAACAAGGACACTAAAGACTGCAGCCGCTAATGTCAGCCGCTAACACACCTCTTGAAATCAGGGGAGTGAAGTTTACCTGCACAGCTCTACTGGCCTACGTTACACTTGCCCCTCTAAACCTCACTCCCATCCGGGTCACGGCACCATATGTAACCGTTCCTACTCGACCCACTCTGAGCAGGATTTGAACCGGAGTCTCCGGCATGGGAGGCGGGCGCGCTAACAAGGACACTAAAGACTGCAGCCGTTAACGTCAGCCGCTAACACACCTCTTGAAATCAGGGGAGTGAAGTTTACCTGCACAGCTCTACTGGCCTACGCTACACTCGCCCCTCTAAACCTCACTCCCACCCGGGTCACGGCACCACATGTAACCGTTCCTACTCGAGCCACTCTGAGCAGGATTCGAACCGGAGTCTCCGGCATGGGAGGCGGGCGCGCTAACAAGGACAATAAAGACTGCAGCCGCTAACGTCAGCCGCTAACACACCTCTTGAAATCAGGGGAGTGAAGTTTACCTGCACAGCTCTACTGGCCTACGCTACACTCGCCCCTCTAAACCTCACTCCCATCCGGGTCACGGCACCACATGTAACCGTTCCTACTCGAGCCACTCTGAGCAGGATTCGAACCGGAGTCTCCGGCATGGGAGGCGGGCGCAAACAAGGACACTAAAGACTGCAGCCGCTAACGTCAGCCGCTAGCACACCTCTTAAAATCAGGGGACTGAAGTTTACCTGCACAGCTCTACTGGCCTACGTTACACTCGCCCCTCTAAACCTCACTCCCATCCGGGTCACGGCACCACATGTAACCGTTCCTACTCGAGCCACTCTGAGCAGGATTCGAACCGGAGTCTCCGGCATGGGAGGCGGGCGCAAACAAGGACACTAAAGACTGCAGCCGCTAACGTCAGCCGCTAGTACACCTCTTGAGTTCAGGGGAGTGAAGTTTACCTGCACAGCTCTACTGGCCTACGTTACACTCGCCCCTCTAAACCTCACTCCCATCCGGGTCACGGCACCATATGTATTCGGTCCTACTCTACCCACTCTGAGCAGGATTAGAACCGGAGTCTCCGGCATGGGAGGCGGGCGCGCTAACAAGGACACTAAAGACTGCAGCCGCTATATGAGTCGCTACCTCAGAGGAGGTTTACACGCACAGCTCTTACAGGCCTACGTCTGTTACACAACATGTCAACTAACCCTAACAGTCTACTACTCAAATTAGGGTTAGTTAACACAGGGTTCTCAAGTCTCACGCATTGGCCGTGAGACACACGCAATTCAACCAGTTCACACGCTCACACGCCACACCGTGTATTTCTCACGCTGAAAAGGCAATGCCAACCAGTCCTGCAAGCTTTATATAACGTTGTATATGAGGCGCAGGCACAAAAGTGAAGTTTCCTGCCGCCAGCGCGTCCGTATCTCGGCCAGATTGCGTTCGTTACTAGGCAACATACTGTAGATGCGCGAACACACGGAAGTTGACGGAACATTCTCGGCCACCGCGACATATGGCGCGAACACACGCGCACATACATTCTCGGCCATATTACGTTCGTTACTAGGTAATCAACAATATTGCGCGAACACACGTAGTGATGGAGAAGGTAAGTTGGAAAAAAGCTCATCTAACATTTTTAGGCTAGAACATTTAATACATAGCCCATCGTAGTATACATTATTATTGATGGAGTCAAAAACTCTACTACTTTGCAACGAGGCCAGAAGCTTTAGCTAAGGGAAATGTTAGTGGCAAGGAATGAAGGCAAATACAAGGAATGAAGATGTATTTCCAAATTTTATTTTAAATGATATATTATACTGTATTAATAGTCTATCTATTACGTTAAGGCTGAGGTAGAGTGCTCTGGGTAATATTTTATATCCTGTCCAAACATACATTAATCATTGCCATTTGTATTTTTCAAAGATGTCAGGGAAAAATGCAAAAATTTTGTTTTTCCAAACTGTTTGGAGCAATTTGTTATATTTTTGTAATTTTGAAATATAACATTAAAGAGTAGCCTATATTTGATGTGATGAATTGCTCTGTCATTTATCATATTTACCAATTGCTATAATTACAATTTGTGCTGGTTAATAATGAAAAATTGGGTAAAATTGGGGGGCGGGATGGGCGGGGCTTCACTGGGGCTCCTCCCCTTTGGCTCCTCCCCTAACCGCATGTGATCTCACTCCAAGGTTTTGATAAAACTTGAGAACACTGGTTAACATGTAGGTGCAAAGTTACTTATAGTTAGTATAGGATTATCTAAAGTGGACCATTGAAATAAAGCTTTTATACAGTATCCAACTGGTTTAATCATGTTGAAATAACTATAACCTAGCTACAGATGTTTAGCAAACACTGAAAGTATACTAAAAGCAATTAGGTAAATTACAAAACAATCTCATGTAGCCTATTCGTATGTAAAACAATGATCCAGATTCCAGATGTATATGTAAATAGCAATTTCCCAGTACTCAGGAAGTGGCTATTCTATGCCGAGGCAGAGCAATACAAAATAATTTGTATATTTCCATGTCTGGAGTCGGCCATGTGCTGGTCATCTTCAGCAACTGTGCATTACACTGACAATGATTGATGTTGAAGTTTGTTCAGTTTATTTTAAGGTGCCTTGCGTAGTAGTAGCAGCAATATTTTCCCTTTGCAGTGGTAAGAGCCACAGCAGCCCAAATAAATGCAACGCTACCCCCAAAAAGACCAACAGAGAAACATAAAAGTCAGAGATTATCTGATCAGCATCACTCAGTGCCTGAAAGTTGGCATTCAATTGCTAGAGGTCAAGTTTGTCAGGAAGTAATTGAGTTTTAATGACTTCCTTCCACTAAGTGTTTTGTTGCTTTAGCATTTATAATGCAAGACACGCCCCCTAGTGGAATCTTAGTGTCATTATAAAAAGTCATCTCTCTTTGCACAGGAGGACAGGTCATTTTTAAAGGATTGTTTATAACAAATACTATACGTATTCACTCATTCTTGAATATGAATTCCAGTTGAATGTAGAACTTTGATCTCTGTCTCTTTCACCACCCTCAAAATGGAACCATGTTCTGCAACAATCATGAAATATGTATCTGATTCTTCTCGATAACATTGAAAGCCTTTTTATGTGCCACTCTGCAGAGTGTAACAGAGCTCTCTTAATGTATAAAGCAAATATTGCATCTGGAAGATGGAAATTCAACAAAAGGTGATTAAAGGAGAATAAAACATTTGGGTTTATGTGGATTGATTAGATGTGAGGCTCATAACTGTCGCTGCACAGCATTGGCAATGTCTGCAGAGTAAGTCGATAATTTCCATAATGATATTACGTAAAGATTTTTTCAAGTGCTCTTGATTTTCAAAGTGGACCACTTCACTCTGGCATGGTCATTATGAGGTATTTGTCTTCTAAAAATGCAGACTTGCTCGATATTTACAGATGTACAGAATCTGAAAGAACTTTACTTGTTCTGTCACAAAATGAGCCATATTACAAGTTCTTTGATTTGAATTAATATGCAGTTGAGCCCCAGATTCACTAAAGGGCTTGGGGGTGTAAGAGTTTGCGAGGGCATCATATAGGACGTTGTTATGCACAGGCTGTTAGAATGATATGATTAAAGCAATGCTCAGAGAGACAGGACAGTAATTGTGCATCTTGCGCATTCAGCATGTTCTGCCACTTGACACTGCTCTATACGTTTAGAATGATGACAGCTTGCCTGAAGAATCAGGGCTGCCAGTTAACCACAGCTCTATTGTGACAATACTGTTCCTGGAGGCTTTTTAGTTAGTGAACAGATCACAGGGAACTCTTAAATGATAATCTAAATTCGCTCATATTTTCCCTAGCCTACCTTTCTAGCCATATTCAGTTGCAACATCACTACCTGTCTGTATGGTCATGGAAACATGTAGCCTAAATTATTATTATTTATTTTTTAAAGGGGGAAAAAATACCTATTTTTTATAGGATTTTTTTATATATAGGCCTACTGTATTTTTTTTATTCATTTTTTAAATTAAATGTATTTGCTAAATGCATTAATTTTTAAATTCTATTTATTCTGATTAGCCAGATAGGTGTTTATTCTATGAAGGAAATTGGGATATGGATACATTAATTATTACTATTGTTGTTATTATTATTACTACTAATATTATTATTATTATTATGATGCATGCATCTAGCCTTTCATCCCTACGGCACAGTGTTTGTGGCCTATTATTGTCAGTATACAGAGGCAATTAGTGATGTGCGATTCGCGAATGAATCGTTTGTTTGAAATGATTCTTTGTAATTCAATGCGTTTGAGCTAAACTATAAGGGAGAAGAAACGTGTTGAAATAATAAATTACGCAACATTTAACATTTTTATTTATTCGAGCATGTTGGAATTTGTTTTGGCATAAACTCATAAATGTACAATTTACACTGAATCACTAAATAGGCTACCACCAACCATATGGCAAGCAAACCATATCTTATAATTAAATTATTCTATAATGAATCAAAATGATTTCCATGTCTTGGCTGTTTTAGTGTTTAAGGATGTTGATTAGGCTATTAATTAGTTCGTGTTGCCTTTGCTATATAGGCTATCATAATATTAGACCTTTAATAGCCATTGACTTCCATAATAAGAAAAAAACAATGGGTGCCGTTAACTGTCGCAAGCAAAACATTCTTCAAAATATCTCTTTTGGAGTTCAACAGAAGAAAGAAACTCATACAGGCTTGGAACAACTTGAGGGCGAGTAAATGATGATTAAAATGTTAATTTGTGGGTGAACTATATGATCTATCCATTAAGCTAATATCTTCTGGAATCCTACTATCGTGCGTAGGGGTCAATTTTGATTTGAGAATCGATTCCTTTGAACTGATTCACTATTGTTCGAACGAATCGAATGTCTCAAATGAATCGAATGCTGTGTGTTTTCCTCAGCCCGCCTCCGAACACGCAGGCGGCGGTCATGTGCGCAAAGGCCCACCAATCTACAGATGCCGCTCCTCTCCATCTCCTCACTCCTATAAGACCGCTCTCGGCTTTGACGTCATCGTGTGCTCCCTCCGGTTGCCACGGCAACCCGTCTCCCGCACCCCCTGCCCTTCCCATCCCTCCGCTGGTAGGATCCATAATGGTACAGGCAGCATCCTGCAGCACAATGGTGAGCGCGCAGTGATTCAGCATCGCAAACTCAGACTTTAATCATTCTCTTTTTATTTCCTTTCTTTCTTTACATCTGTTTGGTTCGTCCTCACAGTGGTCTTTAAAACCGTCGCCTACCGGCATGTTTTGAACAGGACTGGACTGTCACCGGACCGGGAACGTCGGACGGGCAGCTGGCACGGAATGGTAGGTCGGTCGGTGGGAGATGTTGATGCGGGAACCTGAAGGGTGGGGTGATGAATATTGATCGCTATGAAGGTTAATGAAGTCGATGTCTTTGTGGCTAAAGGAAAATAAATGATCCGCCAAGATTGGCGGTGCGCACGAGAACGACCAGACGCGTAAACGGCAGGATTTCTCCGGTGTTTACCAGATCTGAGCGCGTGAGCGCACATCCATCCATGTTTTTCCTGCATCACTCGCAGTCCTGCATCATATGTCCTGTTTGCAGTGACGGCAGGCCTTTGTTAGAAGTCACAACAATGACATGTATGCAAATGCAATATAATAAAATACCTTTTAATTGTAATATAACACTCTATTCTACTTATAGAGGCTAAATTGATTGAATTTGGTAAAATTATTGGTGTTGAAGAATTTAAATTCCATATTTTGAGACTATTTCTTGCATTTGCTATTTTTAAACTGTTATCTAAGCATATGTGAGTTCATCCTGGAGTCTGAGATGGGGCATATGGTAAAAGCAACTGCTGTTTTTATTTAATTTTTTCGTGTAGGAGGGCTACTAAACAGTGTAAAACCATCTCATTTTAAAATAGGATACACAAATTTGTACAATTTTAGATTGCTGTTCTTTGATTTACTTGTTTATTTCAACCCATGGTTGAATATAACCATTATTCAATAACTATTAAAATGTCATGAAACACATTTTTTAGATGTGATATGTTTGATGTTGTTGTTTTTTCCATATTTTTTGTTTTTAAGGCTATTTTTGGTTTCTGATTACAAATAAACATCACGTCAACATCACAGGATGTGACGTTTTCATGCACTTTCATTTTTCATAAGACTGCGTGGAATGGCAGCCTTAAAAGCTATTAAAAATGCAAAATGGATTGATTTACGTACAGTAGCCTATATTTTCGATGCAGAATACAAATGGCTCTGGCGTTTAGTTATCCATTTACTTACACGACCTGAAGGTATTTGTGTAGTGTATTGTGAGCCTAAAAAATGGTATATAATATATTTGTGCATTTTATTCCATTACATTTTGCATGAACCCTGAACTCCTTTAAAGAAAAATAGAACTCACTGAATTGAACAAAGAGTTCACTAGATCACACTTATAATCAGATAAAGAGCATGCGTATTTACCATGCTGTCCGAGGAGAGAGCTCCGAGCTCGTTTTTTTGGCCCGAACCCAGAGTCGAACTCTTGGCTGATTCCTATCCCATAGGGATACGCGTATCCCTACTGGGATAGGAATCAGCCAAGAGTGAGGAGTCGGGGTGGCGGAGGGATGTTGAAAACTGTCAAGGAACATAGGTGAGTTGGCTATATATATATATATATATAGGCGTCCTCACGTGCTGATTGAATAGATCATTTGAACGTGTTCCTCGTCGCCCTTCCCAACCAGGCTTTCCATGTTCTACTTCTTTTTTTTGTTGCGTAATCCGACCTGTGCTGAAATGTTTCATGACATTTTAAAGGGGCTATATGTAGAATTCAGAAACTCTTGTTATAAGTGACAACGGTGGCCATTGAGTGATCTGCATTGCATTGCTCAACAAGAGACTGAACGTGATTCAGTGCTCCGATATGCTCAGAGAAGTTCTTTTTCATTCTTCGCTTAGAAGTAAAAAGTTGGAAATACCCTTGCAGCGATATACTGTTAACGAACATCCTGACCCTGTCCACGCTGATGAGAACGACGTTTAGATGAATATGTAAATATGTATAATAACGAAGCATCTGATCATAGCGATGTGGGTATGTTTGCACAAGCTCTCACTGACTTGATTACAAAGTATATTTTAAGATTATAGACTCTATAGATATGGCTATTGTTTGAATGAATATCTTTTCTTGGCATGACAGATGACACACTGACATTACAGTACAGAATAGCTCTTTCGGCATTATCCTGAACATTGTATAAGCATTCATTTCATGTGTCATAGAACAGAAGAGCCTTTGAATTTTCCCGGCACAAATATCCAGAGTAGTTCACATAAAATTCAGTCTACAGGCTGTCACAACTAAGTTTCGTTACAAGCTGTTCACACATTTTCAATACAAAAAGCGATTCATATTTAAGCATCTATGCTTTGGTTTGAATGCAATGGCACAATGTGGCTTTTAAACATCAGTACTCTGTTAAAATGGACCAGTTACTGCAGGATTTGGCAAGGCGCTGTGCATAACGCTGAGGGACATCCATGGACCAATCAACTACCAGCCCCCCCCCCCAAAAAAGAGACCCCATATGGCTAATTAGGCTGTTCTATTGTGTCTGTATATTGTTGAATCTCAAACCAGTGGGTGCCCTGGTTAGACTCGGCTCACGGTTTAGTGTCAGAGGTTGTCGTGATCATCGTGTGCTGACATTTGGAAAGATAAAGAGTGATTTTGGGGATGAATTAGTGAAGGACTTCTGAAGCCTTGAGAAGCTGGCTGAATATGAATATGACTGGATGGTTCAGCAAACAATCCTTCTCTGCAAACTGACCACACTCCAGCTTCACTACTTCCTGAACTTCAGCCAGCCCTTTGTTTCCTGTCTGCCATTATTGGACAAACTGATTAATCCAGGTGTGCCTGGCCTCAGTAACAATAATCAGGCACACCTGGATTAATCAGTTTGTCCAATAATGGCAGACAGGAAACAAAGGGCTGGCTGAAGTTCAGGAAGTAGTGAAGCTGTGCATAAAGCCTATTGTCAACTTTTTTTCAAGGACTCTTTAATAGATTATTGTAAATAGATGCTTGACCCATCCAGTTTTGTAGTCCACTGCAATAGACATGGTTAAACTTGTTATTTCCATCAATATTTATTGGCTTGCTTGTTTGCATATTTAGCTATTGTTTGCATTCATGTTGGATCAGTAACTTTTATGAATCTTGATTTCTTGTGCCACATCCATTGGAAAGCAAAAATAGTGTTTTGTATCAATAGTTGCAGTTTATTTAACAATGTCTATGTGATTATGCTTTGAAATTGGTCATCAGGTTTTGAGGTCTAAAATGAAAAATGGCATGTTTCTAGATGGCATGTACAAGCTCTGCAGGATTGCAAAATCATCATTTTAGTCTCTGCTGCTATGCAGTCAAAGAACAGTCCCACTTAATATTAATATTTTATGTTTTGGAGCCAATAGCTTGTTCTGTCTCTGGTTGATTGTGGTTAGGATTAGTCAACCCCGGTTAAGCCATCTCAGTGTTGTAATGTTTCTATCGCAGGCCCACATTATGCAACTAAAATCGCTGTGTTACCATCCAAAGACATTTGTAGATGATGTCACTGCTAACCAGGGAACACAATGGTGTCAATGTTATTGGAATGGTATCAAGCATTACCAATCTGCTTTTATCAACACTTTTTTATCTCAATGTTTGAAACATTCAGGGAATTTCTTGGCTTATGCCATGGCACATTTTCAGGGATGCTTTTTTTAAGGTCATTACTTTTGTAAGAGGGATTATCAATAATGTCTTTCTTCCTCGTGCCATGTTGGCATTTAGAGCGAGGACCAATTATAAATTGCACAATAAAAAAAATGCTTAAATGGGCAATTCTGGCAGCATTTACTCACCCCCCATTTTGTTTTCAACCAATATGACTTGAAAATATTATTTTTAAATTGGCCAATGAAAGTAAATGGGGAGAGACTATGGAATCTTTTTTCTGCCATGGACTTAATGTATAAAAAAGGTATCAGGCTATCATTGACTTCCAGTATTTTTTTTTTTCCATACTATGGACGTCAGTGGGGTCCATCAACTGTGTGGTTACCCATATTCCTCAAAATATATTTTTTTGTGTTCAGCAGAAGAAAGAAACTCATACAGGTTTAGAACAAATTGAGAGTAAATGATGGCAGAATTTTCTTTTTTTGGGTGTGCTATCCCTTTAAGACTATTTAAGACGACTATAAACTATACAAATACAATAAACACCTCAGTCCATAAACTACTGTAATATTTCTGCTATTTTAGGACTATTTAGTATGTTTTACAGATTTTAAACCGTTTTTGTTTTCCATACACATTTTCCCAGTAGCGGCAGTGATCATTTTATAATCATGCTTAAATTTGGGATATTTTGGTTGTGAACTCTGGATTAATCGTCCGTGAATTCTTTGGACTTATTGTAGGCGTGTGTCCAGGCGTATGATGGATGATGTAATCTGTTGGTGTGGAGTAACAGGATGCTCATTATACTTGTAATTATGCGAGAGGAGGGGCGTGGCTTTAGACCAAGCTCCACCTCTAAGTGACTAGACATCTATAGCACTCTCTCTTTTATTATATGCTGTAAAAGCAGACCTTGTTCAACAATAACCAACCCACACGATCTGTAGCATAGAAAAGAATTTCAGTTTTTAGGTCTGTACTCCCACAAGCTTCCAGTGCACCTACCGTGAAGAGATTTAGCACCACATTGGATTTTCTGTTCACTGTAAAATAATGTTTATCGTCAGCACAGTGGTATTCAGTGAAATTTCAGCCCCAAGGAGAATCTTTCCTGTGCAAGCCGATGGTTTTAAGATACATACCACAAAGGCTGCTGGGATTGATTCTGAGATTACTGAACACAGCAGCCCACAGCAAGAAAAACTCAATGACTGTATCAATAACTTTGCATTTTCATGTTTGACCTCCATGCATCACTTCAAAGGGAAAGTTAATCATGACTTAGTCTAAGAAATATATTTGGTAAAATAAACTGGTTTTTATATTTATTTCAAAATGACAATATATTAATTAGAAATGAGCTCTTTAAAAATAAAACTCTCCAAACTATCGGCATCTGTATTGGCAGATGTTGCTTTAACTTTTATGTGCATATTATCCACTATGAGCAATGATAATCTACAATCCTCTGGAACGTCGTCTTCACGTGTGATGAAAGCTCTTGAATTGACAGATGGTGCAGTTATTGTCTTGCTGTTTGTTTATATAATTACTTTCAGTTGTTCATTAGGATTTGATCTTATATAACTGATAGTCTCTCAGTAGTTGTAAATCCAGTAGCACTGCATCAAAAACACACTTCTACTAAGAGTTGATTGACTTCTCTAGGCTGCTGTCATAGATTAGTGTTTGTTACATTACTATTGGAGATAATAGCATCTTAAAGCGCAAGTCTTAAATCCAGCGTAAGTTGCTGTGGATAAAATCATCCACCAAGCCCATTAAATGTTGTTTAAGAGTCTTAACTACACAGTGTCAAATTAACATGTTGATTAATGTCTCTGAACCATTGTTTTGTCAGAGAAATTATTCTCTAGAGACATTAGTGTAAAAGTCATAAATTCATATCAGTACATAAATAGATTTCCGCTTAATTGATTTTATTAGGTGTGTGCTATACGCTCATTAGTGACTATGATGTGTGTGTGTGTGAGAGTGTATTCACTTTATTCAAAGTGTAAGTCACCATGATCAGCTCAGTTTAGAGAGAGTTCTGAGTAAAGCCGGGAATACTACAGCTGTCAGCAAAGGATTTATCTGATAGTATTAATGTGGACAGGAATTGTGGGATGTCAAACCTTTGGAACATCTGCACTAGCTATTTTTGTTTTGCTATCTCAGATTCTACATAGTATTAGTTTTATTAAATGAAACGATGTGGTTATTGTTGTTCAGGTATGAAAGAGTATCACTTTTAAATACTTTATAGTATATATATATATACATGGATTTTAACAAAGATATGGAGGATATAGATATACCCTCCCGGGATGTTCTAGTTCACTCAGTTCTGAACCATGCTGAATTTGTTTACTGTAGTCATACTGAAGACGCCATATTTGTTTCACATTCAAAAGGAAATGACTCATAGCTGTTCAAAACATTTAGTGAGAGTACAGAAAACTGTGTGTTTACCTCAACATATGAAGCTTTGAAATGTTCTTATTAAGTAGTTTTTCACTGTATTGGGCTTTCCTGAGATAGCTGTCCTTAAGAGATTATAAAGTCATTGATGTCACATTAAAGGTTTTCGGATCAGTGTATTATAGCAAAGCACTACTGGTTTCTTTAAAGTATTTGCTGTGGTTTGGTGACAGCAAGCATGCGGCACCGAATGGAAAAGAGAGGAATATTAGGAAGCACTGGACTTTAGTTCAGGGAAAATGGGAAAAAAAGAACTGGCGCTTGAGAAGTGGAGGGGTCAGGGCTCAAGGAGTGGGTTGGCCTCCGCCGTCCGGTATGATTTGGTCTCATGCTGATCAGGGAGGAGAAAGGAATGAATGATCAAGTGTGTTTACTGCCTAGGAAAAACCAAAGACTTCAGCAATGTTACCCTGAAACCGCACCATACAAGATAGATAGATTTCAGCATTTGAGTTGTTTCCTCTCTGTGTTTTGAAATTAGTCCATTGGCCGCATCTGTTAATCAGACTGCAGGAATGTGAATAATTTAGATGTTTTTGCTTTGCCCTATAGTGGCAGAGTATGTTATGCAAGAGACCACTTTAATTGCCTCAGCACACTAATGAGATGTTATTAGCGCTGCGCTTTGTTTGTGCTCTTCTAAATAGTCATCCAAACAAGTGTTTGGACAAATGTCATTTCCCCCGGGATAACCCCCTGTCCTGGTGACTGCTTTCTTTCCACCCTTGTATCTACTACATGTGTGTGTGTTTAACGGACACTAGATAGTGTGTGTGTCACCGTGTTTGTGTTTCTCAATGTGATCTTTCTAAATGATCAGTTGGTTATAGAGGCTGATTTAAACTCTCAGGTCTCGAAAAGCAATTTCGAAAAAGCAATGTTGGCATTCTAAATATTTCACTGAAGTAACTGCGAGCCATCACTCCGCTCTGAGCTGGGAGGTTCGGTTGTATGTCTTTCTTTAGTGTTTGGTTGGATGCATCTGCTGCTGCGGAGCTCACTTGACAGGATTTCAGGTTCCCAACAGCACCGTGGACAGAGAGAGACAGAGTGTAGAGAGAGAGAGAGAGAGAGAGAGAGAGAGAGAGAGAGAGAGAGAGAGAGAGAGAGAGAGAGAGAGAGAGAGAGAGAGAGAGAGAGAGAGAGAGAGAGAGAGAGAGAGAGAGAGAGAGAGAGAGAGAGAGAGGGGAGGGAGGGAGGAAGGAAAGACGAGAAATACGGGACCAATGTGGAATTACTGCCATATTTATGGGATGCTTGTAAGCCGACTTAAGGTTTGCCTCTGGTGCAAAAGCAAAAAAGAAACAAACTAAAAGCACACACACACAAACACGCTGTTACTACACACACAAGCAGCTTGCTCGTCATACACCTATAAGTGATTGAGAAAACAAGCAATGTGTTATGTTGTTTAAAACATATTTTTCAGATCGACACACACAACACACACACACACACACACACACACACACACACACACACACACACACACACACACACACACACACACACACACACACACACACACACACACACACTTTTAAGCCAGATGCAATTAATCACGATTAATCAATTTTACAGCTCTAATTTATAAAACAAACTCTCACTAACACTAACAACTTTTGAACGATAGTGTATATTTTTTCCTGAAATCTTTTTTTTTGCATGAAAAAATATGACTTTGGCACTCTCAATGCTTGGAACAATTTACGTAATGAAACAGAAAGTTTGCACTGATTCCAGAAATAAATTGAACTGATTGTTTAGTAGTCAATATTCTGGATCTGTGAACTAACTGAAACGTGACTTATTTGCACCGTGTCAAACATTAAAATAGATCGGTTTTCCCGAGAGGACACATAACGCTGCCTAAAACAGGTCTCTCATTTCACTCTCATTCTGTGAACTCACTCAGACAAAAGACAGAGAAGTGAGAGATGACCTAAACTTCAGGATGGATGGATGGATAGATAGAAAGATAGATTACTGCTATGCCCTCATGACAGACACTCCTGATTGGCTGTGTGGGCTCTGTCCTTTAGGGATGCTGCACTGTGATTGGCTGAGTCCAGAGAGCCACAGAAAAGAGGATTTGATATGAACAGAACAGTGAGCGACATTTGCTTTGGACACTAAATGCATCTGCCATTGTGAGCTCAATCATTCAGCCTGTTTCCTTCTATTGTTTTTAGGATGAAGGTGGTACAGCAAGTCAATCGTCTGACAAGATAATAAGAATCGTAGTCATAGTGGTGGAGAACATCGCTATTGACATCTCGAGTGTTTCGGCAGTTGCTAAGAAACTCACTGAGTCACTGCAGAGAGTTTGGGTGATGAATGCTGAGAATAGGAGAGACATCATGACTGAGTGTTTGTAGGCGTTGTTTGTTATTTACTCCTCCCAATGAGGGAAGGTATGGATCTGTCAAAAAGGTTGATGTGTCACTCGGAGAAAGAGAGTTTTGTGGTTTCATATTAGCTCTTAGTGAGCTCCCTAGAGTACCTCTTAAGGGATCATGTGCAATAAGTGAATGGTATAAGATAATACAATATATTATGCTGCCTCCTAAGATGACAAAATGGCATCATCATGTAAGAAGGCGATCCAAGAATTCCCTGCAACAATTAAGCTCAGTGAAGAAAGAAAGAAAGAAAGAAAGAGTTAGAAAGAAATTAATCAATATAGTCAATCATCAGTTCTGAAAATATCAATAAAAAATAAAAAATGAATTACATATTTTCATGTTTATTAGAATATCATGTCATTTAAAATTGATACTGATGTTTGGAATCAGTATTGTTAATTAAATCTAAAAAATATTAAAAATCGTTTTCAGTAATCGAAATAAACCTGAAATAAAATATAAATAGTATATATATATATATATATATATATATATATATATATATATATATATATATATATATATATATATATATATATATATATATATATAACGTACAATTAAAAATGTTGATTTGAACTAAATGAAAGAAATAAGTTATACCGTACTATTAAAATGACTAAAACTAAAGTAAAAATTTAAATAAAATAACTGATACTGATTCAAAATATGAATACATTAATATAAATATTAATATAAAGATAAAATCTAATTTAAATATTAATCAATAATATAATCATATATAAATAAAAATGAAAATAACACGTTCGATTGGAATCAATATGAGTCTTTTCTCTAACATTTAGTTTAAAAAAAAAATTTTGTCTCGAATTTTAAGTTGTTGAGAGCGTCAAAACCAGTCACTTGAGGTCACATTTTAGTTAATTTGCTATTTCTAAAGGTATCTTCATGAAGCAGAAGTCAACAAGGCACAGGCAAAGAACTGAAAAACTACTTTGTCTCTACTAGTGCTTTATAAATAATCGAGTCACTGGATCTCCATTTTCAGTCTTTTATCTTATATAAAACACATTGTGATGTGCACAAACCCTGACTTATATTATAAAAAAGTTCATGAAAGCAGTCTTGCTTTTCTTTTGTGCTGTTAACTTTCATTGCATTGCTCTGAAGTGAATGAAAATGACCCACAGGATGAGAGAGGGAATTTCCTCTTCCTGTGAGCAACTGAGCATGCTCCGTTCCTCAAGAGGAATCCAGCCGTCCACGAGCTATGGACACACACTTAATTCAACAACATTAAAAGCGCCTTTGTCTTTTTGTCCCATTAACTTAATATATAACTATATATTTATTTATTTCTCCTTCCTAGATAAAGATGCCCTGGGATATTACAGAGGTAGCCATTGTGCTTTATTTTCATCCATGGGACATTAATCTAAAAGGGTTTGTAATTTATTGCAGGTCAGAATAGCTTAAGGATTTGAACCTGACAGAATGATCACATTATTCCCTTATCAATCTGCATTACCCGGGCGCCAAAGTGGAGAGAAATTACATAACACACAATCACAAGCTGCTGTTCTTTTTAAAGAAATGTGCTTCATTAAATCCATTATTATAATCCATTAGTATCACATCTAATGATCAACCACACACACACAAAGACATGTTGTCAGAATAATGTTGAAACCCCAGCTCAAAGAAATCCTAGCTCTAATCCAGATTATGTTTTGCAGGGATTTTGCACATGCACGAGATGTAGGCCTAATCTAATGGCAGTGTTGGAATGGAGAAATACTTTTGGATTTTACCTCATTGTTGCTGGTAGGCATGGTTTTAGATCCATATTTGGAAACTGCTATACAATATTGATGTTATCCAGCTGGTGGTGTATTTACAGCCAGGGCAGCAGTCAGATGTTGTTTCGACTTGAAAGGGAGAAAAATAACGCGTACCCAACAATAGATCCTTTAGAAGAATCTTTTGCACAGACCATCAAGGTTAATAAATATCTTTGGTTTATATTGGCCATTTTATTGCGAACACTATAGCTCTGTTCCAAAAGCTGTGCCTTGCTGCATACAGCATCTGCATCCTAAATGAAATAACTTCTAAGTGACTGATTGATTTGGAACACTTTACTGTACATAGGCAGCAACTAAATAACTATACAAACAGTGCTCCTTATGTGAACCGCACAAGTGACACTTGCTGATCTAGGAATGCAATATTATGACTATGAATACGTTGCACACACAAATATTGGCTAAATTGCCATTTTAATTTAATTAATTATTTTCTAAATACTTTTCAGTGCTGATCTAAATATAAAGTATACTAAACAAATCTGTTGAGGGAATGATCTGAACGGATTGGTTGAGTAAATGATTCAATGACTCATTCATAAAGATGATCACTTGTTGTATTTCTGAATGAATCTTTTTGCCTACTCTTTTATGAGTACAGTGAATTCGCACATATTACTCTTGCCACGTTCGGTTTTTCGCCTAGAGAAGTATGCCATTTCAGATGCAGCTTGTTATTTTATTTCTCGCAGTCGCAATTCATTTTTTAGTTCAATCTTGACTGAATCATTGCAGTGCATTCTGGGATTGCCTGAACTGAAAAATCATCATGATGCTGTCTTAGAAACTGCTCATAAATGAAGAATCTTATTAAATTATATTAGCATAAGGTTGCTGTCTTAACGTTCAGCCTGAGTTTGAGTTTGTTTTTTTAATGGACTTTTAGTTTGTATTTTCTTGTTTTCCTGTGTTCCTGTTTCCTTTGTTCGCATTTCCCGCCTGTTTTGTGAGATGTCCTCACTGCAGAACATGAAATCCACGGGGAGGAGTCGGATCTAGATCCCGCCTTACATACCTAAACCTACCCAGCTCCACCCCTTATCCCTAAACCCACCCCTAAACCTACCCAACCCCACCCCTTAATCTGGATCCGACTCCGCCCCCCCGGATCTCGTGTACTGCAATGAGGTGCTACTGGTTTTTGTGGTTACAGATTATGTTCAAAGCTGCTCTTTGTTGCTCTTGTGCTTTTTTTTGTGGATTGTTGTTTATTTTGATTTGTTCAGCAAGGACACAGTCAATTTGTTTAACAGTGACCGTAGAGACATTTATAATATTAACGATTTCTATTTCTAATAAATGCTGTTCTTTTGAATGATCTGAAAAAATGTATTGCTGTTTCCACTTTCCACCAAAATATTATGCAGCACAACTTTTGATAATAAGAAATGTTTCTTGAGCACCAAATCAACATTATTTCTGAAGGATCATGTACAATGCAGTATGAGAGGAAGACGAATTCAATAGTATATTCAGTTGATGAAACGAACAGATTGTGAGTGAGGGGAGATGTGAATTATTCATATCATTAAGCCATCCAGGACCCTGCAGAGTTAACAGTGAACTAGAGTGGGATTAGTCTGATGACACACACACACACACACACACACACACACACACACACACACACACACACACACACACACACACACACACACACACACCACACACACACACACACACACACACGCACACACGCACACACACACACACACACACACACACAACACCACACACACACACACCACACACACTGCAAGTACTGACAAAAAGATAGGCCCCAACTCGAGAGAGCAAGGCAATTTAAGACCAGGAAGACAAAATGGAAAGAGAAAGAGTCACATTCTGGCGTCTCACAACCCTTTGCGCTGATTTACTGCTCTAGTCAATTATGTGCCCGGACTCCAGCAATGCATTTGTGCAGCCAACTGCAAAATATTCAAGTACTCTGTAATTAGTGAGTGATGTCTGCCATTGAATTAACAGTAAACAAAGCACATTACAGCTCTTCCCAGCGAGAGCTCAGACTCTATGAAGAAATGAGGGATTTGATGTGTCTTGCGTTTTATGGTGTCTTCTATAATCAGCTGAAAGGATTCTGTTAGAGTTAAACGAATTTCTGAGTTATGAAGTTCTTTTAGGGTTTCAGTTTTTATCTCACAATTTTTGACTTTTTATCTTAGAATTGCGTGATATAAAGTTGCAATTGTGAGTTATAAAGTCAGAATTGCATAAAATAAAGTCGCAATTGCGTGTAACAGTCAGAATTGTGAGATATAAACTCGCAAGTGCATGTTAGAAAATCAGAATTGCGTGATATAAAGTCGCAATTGCGAGAAAAAAACACAATTGTGACTATATCACGCAATTCTGACTTTAAGCTCGAAATTGTGAGGTAAAAAGTTGTAATTATCTTTTAAAATGTTTTATTCTGTGGTGGAAACAAGCTGTCTTAGAGTTTATTTTGAGAAGATTTGATTGTGGTATTGTTGAGATGTCTAATAAAACGTCTTATAAAAATGTTGGGGTGTTTCCTGAGAATTAAGAGACTTATCCAATTAAGTGTCCATTTGCTCTCCATGGTTTAATGCTGTCAAGGAGCAATAATTAAAATAATATTTTTTTACTTTCCTGTTGGCAGACAGAAATGTCTGTTTTTAACTTTGTCAGCATGTTTGTGGAACAAATTAATGTTGGAAAAAATGTGTGTGTGTGTGTGTGTGTGTGTGTGTGTGTGTGTGTGTGTGTGTGTGTGTGTGTGTGTGTGTGTGTGTGTGTGTGTGTGTGTGTGTGTGTGTGTGTGTGTGTGTAAAGTTTGATTGCAGAACTGCTGAATAATCCAGAAGTATGTTGAAAATAAGTCAGAAAAGCTGAGGTGTTAAATGAAACTGTCAGCACTCAACAGTCGGCAGGTTTGATTCGCTCCCAGCTCGACTTTTACCTGAACAAGTGCAAATAAGAGTCAAATAAAAACTTTTTTCAAATGACATTTTAAGGCATAATTTATGAAAGTTATCCTTTATAGACAATGTGAAATGAAAATGTACCTTATATACTTAATAACTTGTACCTTAATAAATGTACCTTATAATAAATGTCCCTGGTCTCACTGTGCATGATTTATCAGTGCACCTTATTCTAAAAAATATGTTTTCATAATGTTTCATATAAAAATGTAATATGTTTCTCTGCCTTTGAAATGAATTTTCTTTTCTACTGATGTAGAGGCAGTATAGGCAGGGAAAATAATAATAGCCAATAACATCATATTTTATTATGTCCCGTCCTACGTTATTTCCCACTAATGTTCTGTTTCACATAAATTTGTCATATTACAGAAGTTTATTTCTCCCTTGTGGCCCCCAGCACTGCTCTGGTGAACTAGAATAAGTTTTGTCTGAAATACTCTTCTGATACCAGAGCTTTGGTCTCTTTTAGAGGATGATATATTAGATAAGACATTCTTTGAAATGCTGCTTATGGAGAATGCTGAATGAGATTTTGCCTGCAGGGATTTTCGTAATTCCCCAGTTTGACGCACTTTCAGATTTGCTCTTTTCTGGCCTTTCCTCCTGCATTTGTCATCATTAATGCTACCTATACAATGTATTCAGCTTAAGTAAATATTTGAACAAATTCTAGCACATGTAAAACTTGCAATTATCTTAAATATTGTAATTTTTTGTAGTTTTATAAAAATATATATTTTTGCTTTTATTTCAGTTATAGTTGGCAGTTAGCTGCTATAGGGTGTTCTGGGTGATTGCTAGGTGGATACTTTCCAGCCCACCCTCAAGTCTTCATGTATATTGGACATGATCCATCCTTCAATCAATGTTTGTCAATGGGATTGACCGTCTTCCGTTTAAGGGGGTGTTTACCCGACACCGTTTTCAACTAAAAACTTAGAACCAGCTTCTGGCCTGGAATACATAAACAGCGTTTTTAATTGTTTTTGCGGATCAGTGTGAACAGGCATCATTTTGGCAACGTTGTTTTTACGTTTTTTTAGTACAGCGTTGTCGTATAAACGTACGCTTACAGTCCGGCAGGTGAAAATCTTTAACTTAGAAGAGAAAAATAGTAATGCCTCAAAAAGCCTAGCCATGTAACCCCATGCACCAGTACGTTTTTGTTTGAAAACGCATCTTTTCTCTGCTTTGGCCTTCCGTCCACACTGAGACAGCGTTTTAATTCATGAAATTAAAGCTTTTTGAAAACGCTCTCCAAAGTGGATACATTTAAAAACGGAGTTTTCGCGTTATAGTGTGGACTGTGAAAACGGAGGTATTTGAAAACGATGACGCATGTTTAGTCATGTGACGCATAATGTACAGATATTCACTGGTTTTGTGTCTGTTATGTGCTATTCACTTTCACACAGTTGCTAAAATATGTTACTTTGCTCACTCTTCATATCGCAGTCCTGCAAAAATTACAGAATATTATTTTGCTAAATAAAATGAGTAAAAATGGGGTTTCATGCATACGCAGTACGGTGAATTTTGCATTTCCCGACATTTCAGGGTGGACGAGAAACTTTTGGAAAACGCTTGAAAACGCTAGTGTGGACGGAGAGCGTTTTGAAATGAAAACGCCTTTTTAAAATGTATCCAGACTAATGTTGTCATAGCCAAAGTTGCGTACATATAAACAGATGATAATACTTTAATCCGTTAGACAGGAGTTTGTTGTGCTTGTGTAACAACATGGCCGCCCTATATCATTATATGCATGCTCTGAAAACATAAACAGCACAGGCAGCGGCAAGGACATCTGTCTCTTTTTTCGAGCTGATGTTGTTCTACGGTATCTGCCGCCCACACACAAGACACCTGCCAGCGGTGTCAAGATGGCCCCCAGCCCCGCCGACAGGGCCCAGATTGGCTCCCGGTGAGCAGAAATGTTTTATGACCTGCTTCTTCTCCCGAGTAAATCCGCCACACTGCCATTGACAGCCTCTCAAAATCACATACAGTAAAAACACATAAACACGTGATGTAGAACATAAACCAGTTGTTTTTATGTTACAGGACCCTGTATTCAGATTTGTGCTTATGTTATGGTCTTGTCAAGGGTTAAAATTAGATTTTGAGGCACTGCGAGTCCGTAATTTGATTGTGTGTATTTTTCATACACCCTTGAGGATTTTATTCATCACGGAAAGGTTTTGGTTTTCTTGGTAAATTCTTAAGATCAGATTGTCCTTTGGTGAGCAAAACACAAATGTCATAGAGGGAACTTTTGACCCCCGTGCGTCTGAGATCATTTCCTGTTGTGTTTTTTTTTTAAGCTGGATGTATTATCAGTGGCAGGTCAGATACAGGTCAGGCCAGAGCCCACATTTTATATAAAAAGATACAGTGAATTTTTTTAGAAAATTGCTAGGTTTCTAATTTGCAATAATAACAGGAAATTATATGATTGTATATGCAGTGTTATTATTGTTAACTAAAAGCTAATAAATGTTCATTCAAAAGAGTAATACTACATAGCCTACTATAATAGAATATAAATACATTAATTTTATATATGGTCATGTTGTGTGAGTTTAAGGCAGGAAAGGCTTTGCACAGGAAAGCATCACTCACTTTTTGTTTAGTGAATGTAACATCTAGTTTCATATCTGGAGTTATTCATTTAAACAAAATTATGTTTACATTTTAACTTCAATTCTTGTTTTGGAGATTTTACATTTATTATTAAATATTATTAAAACCGAAATCTCAATAATTAAAGGTCATCCATAATTCTCCTTGCCAATCTCCTTGCCAAAAAAATCTCTCTCCATCTGCTCTCTTGTTTTATCCCACACCCCTCCCTATGATAGCAAATATTTCCACTCTTTTCACCCTATCTTTTAATTTCAGGAGAATTGAGCTTTTTCCTGACAACATATTCCTGCCAAACCTCTGATGATTGACAGATAGAGTGATTGAATAATATTAAAATCCCAGACATAAGCCAGACATGAAGTATCTTAAAGAGAAGAGGTTGAGTGTCTGTTTTCCCCTCATTATTATCATATTCAGCTTCCATTTCATGCATTATTTTACGTCCTGTCTTTCTCACCTCTCTTTGCATATTTAAGAAGGTTATCCGCGTATCTTAACAAAATCTAACGCTACTCATTAATAATATACCTCAGAACAAAAGTGATTTGACGGTGTCTGTAACAAATCAATCACAGTTGAGGTGTATGACGGTAATTATTGCACATCTGGTTCTCAGGAGCTCACAATGCTGTCATGCTGTTCAAGGCTTGGTTGCCAGGGTGTTATTTTAGTATTATTTACATACTAGTAGCCTATTTATTAATATTTTGAAATAGCTTTTATTTTATTTTTAATTTTAGTTTAGTTTTAAGCAATTTTTAGTAACTTCAGCTTCAAGTTATTTTATTTCAATGACTTGCCATTGCAAGATTTCTAATAGACCTGAGTCAGGGCGCCATATTTATTTTTTGACAGGGAAAATGAGGCTGTGAGGGATAGAACTACAGTGCGTTTGTACTGTTGTTTAACAACCGATTGTTCTGATGTATGTGGATGCAGATGTTTCTAGCTAGCTACGCAAGCTCATTTTGTTAGCATAGCATAAACCTTGTTTAAAGGTGCACTATGCAGGAATTCCGTTTTTGTCAAACAGCAACCCCTAGAGTCTTAAAGGTGTGGCCCCTTTAAGAGCTGCGCGCGCCCTGTTTAACTGTCGGCAGTCTGTATTGTATGTGCACCTCGAACACCACATGTATATGGCGCCGGGTTATTTCTGTTTGATGCTCATTTCATCAGAATTTTATCAGATCTTTTTTGCCGTAAAGCAATTCATTATATCGCGAGACCTGATATCACGCGACACTTCCTGATGCTGCGGCTGGCGGGCCGCCGGCTCAAAGTTGCAAGTGTGTTTTTTCTGCTCACATGCGATAGGGGGGTGCGAAACGACCACCATTCAACCCGAAAAGAGTAATATAACCATTCCAATGACTCCGAAGCTGTTCGGTTGAGGTAAAAAACCTACATAGTTCACCTTTAATGGCCCTTTTTCTCTTTTAGGTTAACTACTGCCATAGCAGTGCAACAGTTTAAAGATAATCTTGTTGAGTTAGTTAAAATGAGTTAAACTGTCAGCATGTTGACCTGAAAAACAACGCAAGCAGTTTGACATTTAAAGTTAACTCTATCGCCCCCTCGAGGTTTGTTACTGCCACAATAGCGCAAGAACAAATAAAACATATCAAATTCTCAGATTAATAATGAAAATACTTCAAGTGTGTAAGACGGTAAACTCCCTGCTGAAAAAGAACAACAAAACAGGTAAAAGCAACCTATGCTGGTCGGGCTGGGAGACTAGACATCTTGACCAGCTAAAACCAGCTACAGCCAACTAGTAAACCAACTAAGACCAGACAAACAGCTTAGAAACAGTTTTTTTTTTCAGCAGGGTTATCCTCTTTGTTGCTAATTGTACACCTAGCCAACCTATACCGAACCATAGAATTGTTTAGCCTCTGCAAAGCTAATCGATGGATGTACAGCATAACTCTGGACATCCTAGCATTAGCGGGAGGGAAGCAGTTTCTGTGATGTACACTTTCCATCTGTCGGTGTCAGGGGTGATGATTCATTGTAGCTCTGAAATCACCTGTCTGTTCATCTCAATATGGCTGCCGTGTGCTAAAGGTTTCACACGCTGTCCAAACACTTTACAAAATTAGCCTCTGGTGTGCACCACCTGTGTGAACAACAGATTTCAGCATAATAGCAGCACACACAGCCACTAGGGCTGGCAGTATGACGTATATACAATTCAGCGGAAGAAAATTGTCAACTGGTAGAGATTCGGCTGCATCATTTGAGTCGTATTTTATAATATAGTACTGTTTTGAGACATGTTTTTACTCAAGTGCTACAGCTAACTCTTTTTTTGTTATGGATACATTTATCTTTTAGTTTGTGTTCATCAACTAAAAAATAATAATAATTATAATAATTAATTTAAAAAAATCTAATGAGATTTTGAGGTTTAATTTTTAGCTAAATACATGGTTTAATATATATTACCATTCAAAAATGTGGGTTTGGTCGTTTATTATGCTCACCAATGCATTAATTTGATCTAAAATAAAGTAAAACATTAATATTATACTATTAGTAAAATTCAATTTTAATATATATAACAAAAATAATTTATTCCTGTGATGGAAAGCTGAATTTTTAGCATCATTACTCCAGTCTTCAGTGTCACATGATCCTTCAGAAATCATTCTAATATGCAGTTCTCTTTCATAGGTTCACTCAACGCTGCGTAGCTTATGACGCAGTGGGAACGCCCTCTGGGTGTGCCGATTGTCTGAAGCCCTTATAGAATCACGCCAATTCCATTGGCTGATGGCGCGACCGCGCCCTTGACGCCTCTGCGTCATCATACTATAACAGCGCGCGCGCGCCATCTGCTCCTCAGATTTCTCTGCCTTCACGAAGCGGCCATTTCGCCCTTCGGTTTCGGTTTTTCTAAGCCCGTATTTCGAATTATCTCGACGGATTTCTTCTACTTTCTTCATCTGCACTTCAGCGACTGCTTTCAGTGGAACCCTGTTCTCCTTGCGGTGAAGTGCCATGGAGTATCGTCGATGCCCGCCGCCATGCGCTCGCTTTATCGCGAACGACGACCCGCACAGTAAGTGTGTTAAGTGTTTGGGGTTTTCGCATGCGCGTGAGGCTATTTTAGGTTCCTCAAAATGTAAATTTTGTGACAACCTCCTTCTCAAAACCCTCCGTTCGCGGCTCGCGGTGTTTGAGAAGGAGTCATTCGTCCCCCCCCGTCGCGCTCCCGAGGCCGCTGAGGCCTCGTTTGAGTCCGCGACCTGGGGTTCGGATGTAGAGCTCGAGGATATGGAGTTCGAGCAGACGGGCCATGCCCTTTCTCTCCCTCCGTCTTCTGAGCACGCACGCGGTGCCGCACCAGTCGAGTTCTCTCACGATTATTTGTGTCCCAGCCCGAGAGCACGCGAATCGGTTTCTTTCGGACTGGAGGATATTATTTACACCACGGCTTCCGACTCCGAGGATTTCGGGCCTATTTTAGCTTCGGATGCTCTCCCGCCTAGCGGCCAGGAAGCGCGGCCTACTGCGGCCTACACGGAGCTTGTTGACGTGCTTTCGCGCGCTACAGAGAAACTCTCTATTGACTGGCCGGACGAGCCCCGCGAGTCACAGTCCTCTAAACTCGACGAGAGGTTTTTAAGCGGCCCGAATTCTAGGCCTGAACGGAGAAAGCTCCCCTTTTTCACTGATCTGCATCTTGAGATCTCCAGATCGTGGAAACAGCCATTCTCCGCTCGTCTTACTAACGCGGCAGCCGCTGACTTCACCAACCTCGTTGGTTCTGTGGAGCAGGGTTATTCCGCCATTCCAGCGGTCGAGGACACGCTGGCTTCTCATCTCTCCCCGTCGTCAGCTCCATCTTGGAAGTCTCGTCCCCTCCTCCCTTCTAAACCATGCAGGACTACTTCCGCTCTTATCGGGAAGTCCTACATGGCAGCCGGTCAGGCTGGCATGGCCCTCCACACCATGGCCATTCTCCAGGCCTACCAAGCAGATGTGTTGAAGGAGATGGACGAGGGTGACGGTATCACTCCGGAGGCCGTCAAGGAGCTGCGCATGGCTACCGATCTGGCCTTAAGGGCCACCAAGCATACGGCGCGCGCCCGTAGGGCGCTCTATGGCGGGGGCGATTGCTGCAGAGCGCCACCTTTGGTTGAACCTCACTGAAATCCGCGACAAGGAGAAGGTCTTCCTCTTGGACGCTCCAGTATCTCAATCAGGGTTATTTGGAGAGGCAGTCAACACAGTGGTGGAAAAATTTCGGGCTGCTAAGTCCCAGTCAGCTGCCCTCAGGCAGTTTATGCCCAGGAGGGCTAGGGAATCCTCCAAACCCGCCCCTGCCCTGCCCAGAGAACGCTCTTCTCATAGATCGGAGTTTCCTGCTAGGAGAAGTGACTCGGCTCATCCCCCACCCGCTACGGTCTGGGGAGCCCGTGGTCGCCCGTTCCCTCGCCAACGGCCCCATAAGCGCCTCGAGCTGAAGCGGTCTAACAATCCCTTCGCTCCGGCCTCTTCGAATCGCTCCTGACCTGCAGGTCAGAAAAAGGAGAGCTTCTCTCGATCTGCGAGGTTGGATCAGACCGCGCAAGCGTTTCTGTCCACCTCCCACTCGCTCTCCTTTTCTATACCGGCCACTTTCGCCACCCAGCGTGTTTCGAAGTGCAGCCACCCCTCAACGATGTCCAAACCGTTTGGAGCAGGAGGAAGGAGACGCGCTCTGCTTTCTCCCCTCCCTCTCGGCACACCCGATGCCTATCGCTCGCGTAGGAGACACTCTCGTTTTCTCTCAGCAACAGGCGGAACCATTGGTCCTAGCCAACCAGGCAGCAGTGCCCCTCTCTACGTGTCAGGACGTCAACGGCTTTCCTTCACGTTGGACTGCTCCGCCACACGGAAGCCAACACATCAACCTATTTCAGGTATGTCCGCCGCCTTGCACCACTCTACCCCCTCTCTCTCAATCCTTTCCAGCTTGGGAGCGTCTGCCAGGGGTGTCGCCCTGGGTCCTCCGCACGGTCCGGCTCGGCTACACACTCCAGTTCTGTCGCCCGCCCCCTTGCTTCAACGGGGTCTGCCCAACTGTAGTCAACAGGGCCTCAGAGGCTTCTGTTCTACAGCAGGAAATTTCCTCCCTTTTACTCAAAGGGGCCATCGAGGAGGTTCCCCCGGAGGAGATCGAGCAGGGCCTCTTCAGTCGTTACTTCCTGGTCCCCAAAAAGGGCGGAGGTCTGCGCCCAATACTAGACCTGCGCCGGCTGAATTTTTGTCTCTACAAAGGGAAATTCAAGATGTTGACGCTCAAGGCCATCATCTCTCAAATTCGAGCAGGGGACTGGTTCATAACAATAGACCTGAAGGATGCATATTTTCATATTCAGGTAGTGAAACGACACAGAAGGTTCCTCAGGTTCTCCTTCGGGGCAAAGGCATACCAATACAAGGTCCTCCCCTTTGGTCTTGCCCTAGCACCAAGAACTTTCACGAAGTGTGTGGATGCTGCTCTGGCCCCTTTGCGGCTCCAGGGCATCCGGATACTCAATTACCTGGACGATTGGCTCCTTTTAGCCAACTCCAAAGAATTAGTGACTCACCACAGGGACCTTGTCCTTCGTCACATTCAGTCTCTCGGCCTGAGGTTGAACACGGAGAAGAGTGTTCTTGCCCCAGCTCTAAGCACAGTCTTCCTAGGGGTGCGCCTGGATTCTGTTCGGATGCGGGCCCAGTTGGCTCCTGCCCGGATTTCCGGCATTCTAACATGTTTGGCCCGTTTTTCACTCGGTCATCATGTTTCTGTGGGCACTTGTCGCAGGCTGCTGGGCCTCATGGCCGCAGCATCCCCAGTGCTTCCCCTTGGGTTACTCCACATGAGACCCTTTCTCTGGTGGATGAGACTCTCGGGTGCCCGGTCCACAGGACCGGTTTTTCGCAGGTTGAAGGTGTCGAGTGGCTGCCTCCACGCACTTTCAATTTGGCGGGACCCTCTTTTCCTTCAAAGGGGGGTCAGCATGGGTGCAGTCTTCCGTCGCCAGATGATTACGACGGATGCCTCTCTAACCGGATGGGGTGCGGTTTTCGAAGGGAGACCAGCAAGCGGGGTTTGGTCTGGAGAGACTCTCGATTGGCACATAAACAGCTTGGAGCTGAGAGCTGTTTCCCTGGCCCTCCTTCACTTTCTCCCATTTCTCAGAGGTCATCACGTCATTGTCAGAACGGACAATATGGCAGTGGTGTCTCATATAAATCGACAGGGGGGCTCGCGGTCGCGCACCCTGGACAGGCATGCGCGCCGCCTACTCCTTTGGTCTCAGGACAAATTCTTGTCGCTAAGGGCAGTCCATGTTCCAGGAGCCCTCAACCTCGCAGCAGATTTTCTGTCGAGGCAGAAACTCAGGGCAGGGGAATGGACGTTGAACCGTCAGACGGTAGCTCTAATTTGGGAAGTGTTCGGAGAGGCGGAAGTGGACCTTTTTGCATCCCAGGAATCGTCCCAGTGCCCTCTTTGGTTCTCCTTGAGCCCCCCAGCTCCTCTGGGGATAGATGCATTCGCCCACCCTTGGCCGAGGAAGAGGCTTTATGCTTTCCCTCCTGTCAAGCTTATCCAGGCAGTTCTTGCCAGGGTGAGGGAGAGCGGAGTTCGTCTCCTCCTGGTAGCTCCATTCTGGCCGTCCCAACCATGGTTTTCAGAACTAATTCCCCTCTTGGAACTCCCCCCTTGGGAGATTCCGGTCAGGGAGGATCTGTTGCTCCAACTTCAGGGCAGGATATGGCATCCTCGCCCCGAGATTTGGAAGCTGTACGTGTGGCCCATCAGGGGTCGTTAGCGCTGGACGTTGGGCTTCCCGCTGATGTCCAGGAGACCATTGCCAATGCTAGAGCTCCCTCCACAAGAAAGTTGTACTCCTCTAAGTGGGGGGTCTTTGTATCATGGTGCTCAGCACACGCTTTAGACCCAGTCGACTGCCCAGTTGGTTCAGTTCTGGAATTCTTACAGGATAAGTTTGCTTCGGGGGCGGCAGCCACTACCTTAAGGGTTTATGTTGCTGCCATTGCTGCTCACAGGGAATCGGATGAGATTCCCCTAGGTAAAGTGAGGCTAGTTTCTGCTTTTATGCGTGGGGTTAGACGCCTGAAACCAGTACGCTCCCCTGGTATTCCCTCTTGGGACCTCTCGATCGTCCTGGAGAGTTTAACGGAGGCCCCCTTTGAGCCCTTGGAGTCAGCTCCGGATCGGATTCTGACTCTCAAGGTTGCCCTCTTGTTAGCTTTGACTTCTTTGAAGCGGGTTGGGGATCTACAGGCCTTTTCCGTTAGCGAGTCATGTCTTGATTTTGCTCCCGGCTTGGTCAAGGTTTCTTTGAGACCAAGGCCTGGTTATGTGCCTAAAGTTTTATCCACAGCATTCCGGTCCCAAGTTGTTAACCTTCGCTCTTTCCACCCTCCTCCTTTTGAGTCTGAGGAAGACAGTAAGCTTAACCTGATTTGCCCGGTCCGGGCATTAAAGATGTATGTGGATCGTTCCAGTGGCTGGAGGATATCTAACCAGCTCTTGGTATGTTTTGGTGCTGGCCGCCGCGGGCTTGCTGCATCCAAACAAAGAATTTCCCACTGGGTCACGGACGCTATCTCATTGGCTTACGAGGTGCGTGGTCTACCTTCACCTCTTAACGTCAGGGCGCATTCCACCAGGGGCGTGGCTGCCTCTCAAGCTCTTTTTAGAGGTGCTCTCCTGGAAGACATTTGTGTGGCGGCAGGATGGTCCTCTCCACACACTTTTGTCAAATTCTACAATTTGGATCTTGATACGACTCCAGGTTCCCAGGTTTTGTCTGCTTGAACCAGCAGTACGCGTGATCTGATTTTGTTCTAGTTTTGGCAGCACTGTAGCTTGGCGAGTTTGGTATATCGTTCCCACTGCGTCATAAGCTACGCAGCGTTGAGTGAACCTATGAAAGAGAACGTCTCTGGTTACTGGTGTAACCTATGTTCTCTGAATAGGGAACGAGACGCTGCGTTTGCTGCCAAGCTCCTTGCGCTGCCGACAGGAATCCTTTTCGGCAGAGAAATCTGAGGAGCAGATGGCGCGCGCGCGCTGTTATAGTATGATGACGCAGAGGCGTCAAGGGCGCGGTCGCGCCATCAGCCAATGGAATTGGCGTGATTCTTTTTTTTTTTTTTTTTTTTTTTTTTTTTTTTTTTTTTTTTTTTTTTTTTTTTTTTTTTTTTTTTTTTTTTTTTTTATTTAACAGTCAGACATACATACAAACCAACATAGTGCATTAGTGAGCAATCTTGTAAATCCATAATTCCAGAAGTGACATAAAAGTGATTTAAGTGTTTGATCAAAGTGTGCATGTGAGCGGGTGTGAGTGTGGGTATGTGTATGTGTGTGTGTGCGTAAACAAAGTAACCATTTATTATTTATTACCATTGTCATTACCATCACCACCACACTCCCCACTACCACCATATTGCCAATATTGTGTTGGTCGATTTTTATTTCCATCCTTCCTCCTATGTAACAATTGCCATTGTCAATGCTGTATAAAATAAAAGATGATATAATAAGATGATAAGATAATATAAGATAACCTTCCCCCACATCTCATCGGTCCCTATCTTTTCCTAAATTTTTTTTTTTTTTTTTTTTTTATATGTGCAATGTCTAAGGTGCATTAAAAGAGGGAGTACAGTGCGAGAGTGTCTCAAATTGGGACCGAGATGCTGTCCCGTTGAAACCACTTCTCGCCTGTCTTGCCTGCCCTGGTGTTTGTGAAGTTTTCCATATACATACTTTTTTTTTTTTTTTTTCTATTCTATGTTGTGGTGCATTAAAAACCCATGAAGAGATAAGGGGGGGATTATTGCAGTAGTGATGAAAATGACACTTCAAATGTACTTCAAATACAGCATTGACAATGGCAATATTGATGATTATAATAATAATGATAATAATAATATTAATAATAAATGATAATGATGATGGCAGTGGTGACCGCAATGGTGAAAGCAAAAGACAGCAACAACAGCAATTACAACAATGAAAAAATAAAAGTGAAAATAGTCATCTTAACAATAACATTAAAGATAGTAACAACAATGATGACATAAACAAGTTCAAACAGCTAAAATGTATTAATATTCGTGGGTTGGTTAAGAAGGTGGGAGGAGTCGGAGTTGAAAACAGAGAAAGGATTCATAGCTGTAAGAGGTCAGAAAGTGTTGGACGGCAGAGGTCAGTTTCAGATGCGTAATTATGAAGGGGAGATGCGTATTCCATTGCAATGAAGTCTGTAATAAGATTTTTCCAAATGTTAATGTGTAATTTATTTCTAGTTTTCCAGTTCATGAGGATAGTTTTCTTGGCGATGGTTAGAGCTATGAGGAGTATTTTAGAGTTTATAGTTTTATCAGTGATTATTGTCAGGTCCCCCAGCAAGCAAAGAGAAGGCGACAGTGGGATGTGGCAGCCGACTATAGTGGATAGTGACTGTGTGACCTCTTCCCAAAAGTGTTTGATTGGAGTGCAGTGCCAGGTTGCATGGATGTATGTATCTGTAGAATTTTGATTGCAATGTGTGCAAACTTCTGATGTGAAACCCATTTTAGCTAATCTGCTGCCCGTGTAATGTGTTCTTGGCGTGATTCTATAAGGGCTTCAGACAATCGGCACACCCAGAGGGCGTTCCCACTGCGTCATAAGCTACGCAGCGTCTCGTTCCCTATTCAGAGAACATAGGTTACACCAGTAACCAGAGACGATTTGCTGCTCAACAAACAGCTTTATTATTCATTTCTTATAATTATATGTATGTGGAAACCATGCTAAAAAAATTCTTTGGATTCTTTGACGAAAAGAAAGTTCAAAAGAACAGCATTTATTTGAAATAGATATATTTTGTAACATAAAGTCTTTACTGTCACTTTGGATCAATGTGCATCTTTGCTGAATAAAATAATGAATATCTTACAGAGCACAAACTCAGTTACTTTCACATCACTCTGTTGACAGGCTTGAAGATCGACTTTATTAAATATCTGCACCCTAACCAAATCAATAGGTCTGTCAATACCACGAGAGGGCTTACTCACAATCTAGTATTATTAAACTCACCCGTTCTATTCTGTGTTTTCCCGAGGTTGGATGCTTGATCCACAATAGGAAGATTTTTTGTGCATCCGTCTAGCTCTGTTTCTAATCTCTAGCATCAGTTTTATTACCGTAGCTGTGGCCTTTTTAGACCCTTGGGGAGACAGAGTTCCTGCTCTCTGCTTGCGTCCCGGTGTCTGTTAATGTCATATTTGCACTCAGTAATTTATCACTTACTTATCACGGTTCTTCATCGGTTCTCGGCCTCATTCATCAGGCCTGACCTTGCCATATCCTCCTCTTTATAGATAGCCTAATATTTCTGTGCAGCTCAACCGTGCTGTCAAAAATTTCTTGAAGAGCAGCTCTAAGCAATCGATAATGTCTAATTTAAGAGGATCGTGTGAAATACTGTATGTTGCTATGGAGACTTTAAAACCAGTAGTCTTGATTTGATGCCACACCAAACTCCTAATGTTTGCTGTTCTATTATTTCTATAAAAAAATCTGTTTTCTACTTAGAAACACAGTCCATTCATTAGTCTAGCATCACTGTTATTATTGAAAATTGAGGGACATATATTGGGAACAGTACAGTATATGCAAGAGCTCTTTTGACTTGAGGTAGTAATCAACACCTTTGTAATGCCCTATAGCAACAACCCAGAATACCCTAGCAACCGCACAGGAATGTGCTAAAAAAAAAACCTCTAGCATCATGGCAGCATGATAAGCATGTGTTAGCTTCTTCAGAAAATGTAAAAAGCTATTTTCTTTATTCATATTTTGTTCATTAAAAATCACAAACACATCCTCGTTGTTCTCTGTTTCTGTTCCTTTGGTGAGAGTGTTGATTTGGTGTGATTTTATTTTAGCATTCATAGCTGGTGCTGCTGTAAACACAACCTTTCAGTCGAAGGTGTTGAGAAGCATAGATTGACCTTTTCCTCTCACTTGTCTTGTATCTATTTCTTTTTTTCCTATAATTTTCCTCATCCATATTGGATTGTAGCATTCACTTTTTACAATTCAGGCGATTTCCGATGTATAAAAAAAGCCCCATCCTATATCTTTTCTCACTGAATATCCTATTTCACTCAGAAATATGTCAGTTTATAGAAGTAAAGTGAGTAAAATATGACTTTAATCCTGCTTAGATAGTAATTGGAGTACCATGATCAACGAGGACCTATTATGCCCTTTTACAAAGTCTTGATTTTATTTTTGGGGTCTACTAGAATAGGTTTTCATGCTTGAATGTAAAAAAAAGAACATTCTTTTATATTATTGCAGCACCTCTCTGTCCAAGCTGTCAATAACGCTACTATTGAAATCGCTGTTATAGAAATCGCCCCCTATACCCTAAAATAGGACACTATTGGCGCTTTTCCACTGCATGGTACGGTACGGTTCGGTACGGCACGCTTTGGCGCTTTTCCACTGCATGGTACGGTACGGTTCGGTTCGGTACGGCTCACTTGTGGTGCTTTTCCACTGCATGGTACGGTACGGTACGGCTCGCTTCGGCTCGCTTTAAATGGTACCTGGTCTGTTGAGGTTCCAAGCGTACCGTACCGGTACTAAAATGTGACGTCAAAACACTGCAGATCACTGATTGGTCAGACAGACAGAATCGTCACTACCAGCGTCATTGTATTTGCGACACGAGACACTAAACCCGCTAGATTTAAATAGCCAGTAGACAACAGCCAACGCTGTAGCACCTGTTTTTAAAGTATTTGCTTGAAAAAAGATGAAAACTTGAAAACAACAGTCGACATTCATCTCGTTGGTTGCCGAGGAGTTGCACAACTATAACGATCAGTCCCACCCACTTTGAAGCAGTACTACTGCAGTGAAAAAGCAACCGAGCTAGAGCGAACCGAACCGTGCCGTACCGAGCCGAGTCGTACCAAGCAGTGGAAAAGCGAAGCGAGCCGAACCGTTCCGCGCCGAGTCGAACCGTACCATGCAGTGGAAAAGCGCCATATTTGAGGGGACAGCCATTTGCAGTGGTGTCCAATTTGCAGTGGTGTCCAACAACGAGTGTACAATTGTGTGAGGTTCGCGCCGAACGAATTCCCGCGTCTCGCCAGAAGATGATGTCCACAGCTGAATATTCCATAGATTTTCCAAACTTGCCAATTGTCTGCAGCGTGTTCATACAGGTTATATCCGTTTAATATTAATGTTTCCGTGACAGAGTTTGAGATTAAATCTTCATCTACATGAGCTGCCATTTCTAAGTACAGTATCAAATATATTAACACGAGACAAACTATCAAGTGCAGGAGCCTTGGGCGCATCATGTCCAATTCCTCGTTATTCACTTCAGTTGACAATTACTGCCCAATGTAGTGAATGAGGATAGGGGCGTTCAACCACTCTCTGCTTAGTTCGTCTCTGTGAAGATCCTTTCTGAAAAGCACAATGTGCTCTGATTGATCGGCTGGACCAGTGTGTTGTGATTGGTCAAAAGCTTTGAGTATGTTTAAGAAATGTCACGCCCCTTACCATAATCGCAAGATTTAACACAACAACTAACCCAACTCAACCAGGCCACACCCCTTTTTGCGTATGCCTTGGGTGGTAATTATTTAAATGAGGAATATTGTGATGTGTATATTCCTGGGGGAAAAAACGAAAGACTACATTCGAGGCGTTTCAGTAACAGTGCTTACTGATATAGAGAACAACTCCCATTGCAGTGACTTGGTGCTTTGTGACTTTGCCGACCTTTTTCATGCTCAAACAGCAACATTACACACTAACAAATGTTTTAAAAAAGTTACTCTTTAAAATGTCAGCAGGGTTATTTGTTTTCTGAACAGTGACAGATAGGGGGAGAATTTGAGTGTAATTTATTTTTTCTATTCTGTTTGGTGCTGTTGAAAATTGCTTTCAGTAACTTCTCAATATTTTAGGAGTTTGTATCTTATTAGCATATGTGAGTGATACAAATCTGTGTGCCTTCAGGCTGATGAAATCTGTTCAAGGATGCTCTCCTGGGCCGAATGCTGTTAATAAATCAGTTTCGAAACAGTTCATTTGTTTTCTAAAAAAGCATTGGTTTGCCGCCATGGTAACAGACTGTCAGAATGTTTGAATGAATCGCTTTCGGTATAAAGGAACAGGTGACAAAAGTACACATATCCTTACTTGAGTGAAAGTACAGATACTACTGGTCAAATATTACTCCATTACAAGTAGCCTAAAAGTTTACTTACGTAAAAGTACAGAAGTATTTGTTTTTAAAAATACTTGGGTATCAAAAGTAAAAAGTAGACGTCAATGCATTGTTTTATTATTGTTGCATCGTTACAGTACCTTATGAAGCAACCCAAGCTGTCTGTCACCCGCAAAAACCCAATCATGAATCTAATTTTACTGTGAATCTTTCACAGTTTCAGCTGCACAAGGTATTTGCAATACTGCAGCAAAATAATCACTCATTTAATGCTGGATGCTTGTGTTTATGAAGCTTTCTGTATTGATCAGGAGTTTACACATATGCACTATTATTGGACCAACTCCAGGCAGCAAATAATGAAGGAAAATAAAATAGTAATTTAAATAAATAAGTTATTTAAGATCTCTCTCTCTAAGATGTTTCCCTCTTTCCATCATATTGACTCATTTTAATCAATGATATTAAGGTTATCATCACAGAGCTGCAGCATATCCCATCATGCTCTTTGTCTCAGAGCACCAGTGCAGGTTTAGTGGCCGCTGTGAAAGGGAAATGAAAGCAATGCTGTTAATGTCAGTCACTTGACAAACACACGTGTGCTCATGGCATTTACACACACACAGCCGTAAGATGCCACTCAAAACCAGCATGAACATCACTGACACATCCTAACCGTCATCTATAAATAATATGTGTCGAGGCACAACCATTTATGGTATTTTAGATATTATGCCATATATTTTATTATTTTAATGGCAGGTACAATATTTACAAAAAAGAATGTAAGACTTGATTTTAGCCTATACATTAGGGTTGATGAGATTTTTTCATGTTTAGTGTCATGCTCACTAAAGCTGCTTTTATTTCCTCAAAAATACAGTAAAAACAGCAGTATTTGGGATTTTATGTAATGAATAATACATAAACATACAATTCCAAAAACTGTTTCTGGAACAAATCGCCTATCCTGCCTTTAAAACAGATTTAAAGATGTGTTGATGGCCGATATTACAATCTGTGATACTTTTTTATTTATTATTGATAAATATAATAATATAATATAATGATATATTAATATATATATATATATAAATATTGATGGTTATAATCTATCAATTTTAAATATTTTTTAACATGCATACGTGTTAAGCTAAGTCAGTAATGATAACCAGAAATAAAATCAAAACGGTATCTCATAACGTTAAAATGACCCACATATTGTACATCTATATGGATTGATCCCTTTGTTACTGAGATGAAGTCTGGAAAACACTAATGAATATTTAACGTTTATCCACAGGGCTTTGGTATCTTTGAAAGGCAGGGTGCACAACGCTTACCAAAAGCTCTTTCTCGTCCCTTGGGGGAGAACAAAAAATGTAACAGGAAACAGAGCAGAGCAGGCGGAAGAAATAATCAAACCAAATTATCATACTGTCTTTGACTCCTGGATGACACCGACTATTCTTGGAAAGCCTGTATCCTCAGACACATACACACAGCTAATGCATAGATCCTCAGTGTGCCGAGGGGCGTTATATCCACAGGGCAGGGGCTTTGAGACGGAATCAAGATGGTAGATGTGAGAAAAAGAAAAAAGTGTTGTTTATCGTCACAGCTCTCTCTCTTTTAGCACATATCAATATTTGCAACAAAAAAAAACATCTTGAGAAATGAGGACATTTGGAGATTAAATGAGCGTTATGGAACAAAGCAAATATCTTTACCACCTCAGTATCAGTTTAGAGAGTGAAAATTCCTACCATTTATCCTGTTTTGATCTTTTCCTTCTTTTTGTATTGCTGTGTTTCAGGTATTTATGAACAGACGTTTCTTATATAACTGCAGTGCTCCTGTCCTGGATGTGAAGATTGCCTTTTGTCAGGTGTGTGTTCCATACAGGTAAATTAAAAGGTAGAGTATTCATTCACTTCCATTCTGCCATTTTTCCCAAAATGCATTAAGAGCATCTTAATACAGTTTCAATGCATGGAAGTGTTTTCTAAAATCAATGCTCTCATAATGATATATCATTCAAATTAAAAGCATTTAAGGGGAAAAAGAAATTCGGAATCATTTACTCACCCTTGTGTTGTTGCAAACTCATAGTCTTTCTTTTTTCCGGGAAAGTGACTTTTTTCATCACAATATTGTTTCACTCTGAAATATAATGCTTTTCCATGTTGATAGTTTAGCCAGAAGTGAAAATTCTGCCATCCTTTATTCAAACTCAAGTTGTTCTAAACCCATATGTCTTTCTGTCTTTTATGGAGCACAAAAATAAGTTGTTGTTTGCACCCCACACACAAATAGGTAGAGGGCGAGTAAATGGTGACATAATTTTACCTTTTTGAGTGAACAATCATTTTAAATAAAATTTACAGATGTATATCTTCCTTAATTGTAGGGCTCTTTGACTGACTTGAGTCAAGAAACAGAATATTTTGTTGACCTGATCTGTATTGTAACTGCTATATTGTAACAAACTTTCTCAAATAACACAGTGGAAACACAATGATTCAATATCAGATTACATATCAGAATTTCCTATTAATGATAGAGTTACATAATGAAACTTCCCTCTGCTTGATATAAATATGAATTATCTATTCCCAGAAGTACAGTAATCACAGTAGCACATCAAACCATTCAATAAGCCACCTCATACAGTATGTTCCTTGGGGTTCTTGTCCTTTTAGTTTGGGCTTTAAATGATCCTCATCACCTGTTTCAGTGTGACATACAGATCACAGGTCAAGAGGGCAGTTGGCAGAGTTCACTAGTGGATACAGATTGTGTTAACCAAGAGGTTGTAGGTTCAAATCCCATATGGATTGATCCATGAATCAACAATGTGCCCTTGAGCAAGACACTTAACCTCTGTGTCCTCCACAGGGACTTTCACTGAAGGAAGTGTTCTGTGGGTCACTTCAAATAAATGTGTCCGCTAAATGACTAAATGGCATCTGACTCCTGAACCAAGTGTTTCATATCCCTAAAAGTGTATCAGCTCTGTTCCTGAACCTGGCTACTGCCTATATGGGGCACGGGAGACTTGACTCTCAACTGATTCGAATAGATTTTGATGCTAGCATGACAATCTAAAAAAGCGTAAATTCGAAAAGCCCGAAAAATGTGTGTTGGGGATGGTGGTGTTTGGCTTGAAATCGCCAAATAGCCTTAAACAACTCCTAAATAAGCATGTATTTTCTAATACATTTATTTCATGTACGGATTGCGTGCGAGTTCGCGGCTCCATATGCGGGACACCCTTTATTGCATGTTAGCCATAAATGTTAGCATGTTAGCTTTATTGCATGTTAGCCAAAGCGCCAAATTCGAGTAAAAATTTTGACAATGCATGATTGTGAGAATGTGATATGGCTTAGTGCGATCATCAGATTGCAACTGCTGTGATATAAGTATATATATAGTCTGACGCACTGCATGTTTCAGAGGAAAGCACAGCACTGTGTTCATTTTCAGTTTCGATTCACAGAAAATGCTACTCTGCAAGTGCTGTGTATTTGAGTCAATTAGAATTTGCTTTTGGGAACGCAAAGTGCGCCAACCATCTTCCTAAATTCGTAATGAGAATCGTTTATAAATCTTTTATTGTCAACAAAGAGGAGCATTAAGGGTCCTGCAGTTTTCCGCCAAAATAAAAGCTCAAAGGTTTAACGTTTGAAAGCAAATAAATAATGCAACCATAAATGTTATTCTATTAAAACATATTGTAATTTTACTGTTGCTCTGTAAAATCAAACAAATGTAAAATAATAATGATAATAATAATTCTATGAATACGTTTATTATAGCATTTTCTATTATAATGTAATATATTATTATTATTATTATTATTATTATTATTAAATATTGCATTTAAAATACATTTTTTAATAATAATTGAATATATAAATTTATATATTCATTAAATTAATTAAAATTTGATTATTTTACCCAATATTACTGTATGCAACTCGTCATTTGGATGAGACGTTAAAAAATACCAGAGAGTAGGGGTGTAACCCTGGCATCCTGGCCAAATTTGCCCATTGGCCCCCATCCATCATGGCCTCCTAATAATCCCCATACACTGATTGGCTTCATCACTCTCCACCAGTAAGCTGGTGTGTGGTGGGCGTTCTGGCGCAGTATGGCTGCTGTCGCATCATCCAGGTGGATGCTGCACATTGGTGCTGGTTAAGGAGACCCCCCTCCTCCATGTGTAAAGCGCTTTGAGTGAAGAGAAAAGCTCTATATAAATGTAACTTATTATTATTATTGTTATGAATTGTTATGCTTTTTGCCTTGAAATGTCATCTAGGCTGCTGGAACAGAACTATGTATTTCACCACAATAATAAAACCAAACCATTCTATGTGCTCTATCCCTTGTTTCAATAAAAGACAGCAATTACCGCAAATCTTAGCTCATTAGCTTCAAATTAGCCCAGCCAGTTTAATAGGGGGGCACTGCAGTGAGGGGTTACTCCCATGATGAAGATAGACTTTATGAAGCACGTAGACACTCACACACCCATATATAGTGTATATGCATATTACTCTCTCTCTCTCTGTCTCTCTCTCTGTCTCTCTCTCTCTCTCTCTCTCTCTCTCTCTCTCTCTCTCTCTCTCTCTCTCTCTCTCTCTCTCTCTCACTTATTACCATTTTAACTTGTGAAATTATGTGGACAGCTTCCTCCCTCGGTATACCCGAAATATATTCACTATGTGACAGTTAGTACAATCGATTACACAGTTGACCCTTGTGCCGTCGTTGACATGAGCTCCAGAACAGAGAGACCCTTGATAACCTTGATAGTTTGATTTAATATAGTGTGATATCTGAGATCTTCAGCCAAGCACAGATAAGATACTCTCTCTAGTAGCGAAACTGAAATGTTTAGATGTTATGCTCTTATCCAGCTTACAAAAATATGTTTTCTGAACATTCAAAACATCCAGTAAAAAAATTACAACCTTTTTTTCTTGGTTATACAATTGCTAAGGAAAATTTCCATTTTATCATTTTGTAAACATTTTGGGGAATGTTACTTTTGAATGTTCTTTAAAAAAAAAAAACTAGACAAACTTCCAACCAGAAAAAAAACGTATAAATAACATTTCATCAAAAAAACTGATAAATTTGAACAAACGTATTAACGTTACTGGAAGAACGTTGTTCATAACTTTGAGAGAACCTTTTCCAGACAAACTTCTGAGAGCATTCCCTGTTAGATGGGAATATATAATTTCATATGCAATTTAAATTTTTTATCTCAAAATAGCAACATAATTAGGTGAAATTAAGCTGCAATTGTGCGATATAAAGTTGCAGGGCTATGAGACAAGCCTCATTTTGAAATATAAAATCACAATAGTGAGAAATAGTGATTTAATTTATCACATATGTTTAAAATATTACTTTGTATCTCAAAATGAGACAATTACTAGCAGTATTTGTTGACTTTCCATGTTTGATATTCGTTTTTTTTTTTTTGGCTTGCAGCTATAAAGTCTTGCTTGCTTCTCAAACTGTTATTGTAATTGTTGTAATATTTTTCTTCACTCATTTGTGACAACTCATTTCGTTTAATTATTTTAATTTAGCTTCTTAGTGTGTGGTGGTTTGACCTAAATATCAGGGTCTACACATAGCAATTATGTATTTGTCTGCAAATCATTTAAGCAAACTCATCTGTGGTTTTACAGTGTTAAATGAGCTTTCATATCCTGTGCTGATGAAGAGAACAAACAGTTTTATATCACAATTGATGTGAATCATAAAATCATTTGCACAGGTTTTTATGACTAACAATAATAACCTACAAGTGCTTTGGAGCTGCTTATCAACTGTCTAAACACATGTTATATAATGCTCTCTGCTCATACATCCGTCTTTTTCTCCACTCAGGGGTTTGGCAAACAAGTTGATGTTTCTTACATTGCCCAGCATTACAACATGAGCAAAAGCAAAGTGGACAACCAGTTCTACAGCGTGGAAGTAGGAGATTCCACCTTCACGGTTCTCAAACGGTACCAAAATCTAAAGCCCATTGGTTCTGGGGCTCAGGGAATAGTGTGGTGAGTACCCATGGTGCATCTCTTTGTGTTTTTATCGTGAAAATATTTGGGGTTTTCTTGGCAGGGTGTGTGATGAATTGCAGTTCCCTTTCAGTCGGTCACATTCGTCCTCCAGGGACCGAGGGTTACATACGAAACCGAGACGTTCCCAGGAGACAGCGGCTAATTGTGATCCGAGTTTCAGAAAAGAACCTATCCGTTTATTGCGCTTCCCAAAATCCAAAACCTTCTGATTTTTGAGTCGTGGCTAATGTGTGGACTGTGGGTAATCTTTCCCTCCCCCATTCCTCTGTGCGTGCATCTGAGTTTCAGTGGCAGTGGTGCGTTTGTTGTGGAGAAGGCAGAGAGGCAGGACTGGACTGTTAATGGCATTGTTGATGTGTTCTGGCTGCTTTTCTGCTGGATGGACAACCCTGATCTAATTTAACTTCCTCTCCTCAGCAGCAGTCACATGATGTAGCATGGCAGCGGCATTAGCCTAACAAACGCCACATCATTCTCCAGAGAGAGAGAGAGGGGGAGAGAGAGAGAGAGAGAGAGAGAGGGGGGAGAGAGAGAGAGAGAGAGAGCACAGTATATAATATGTTTTTCTTTTCTATAAACAAACCAAACATTTATCAGAGTATTAAGTATGTTGGTTAAGTTACAACTATTGCATGGCATAGTTTATCTAGCTGGGTCTGTGGAGTTATTAAACGAATCCATCAAATCATTCACAGTCCGTGTAGGAACGCTACATGCTGAATATTTAGATGACGCAGTGCTCCTTTCCTCAGAGTAATAGAGCTATGAGCATCTGGCATCGTGCTTCTGCTGCTGCTAAAGCTTTGGTCGCTAATAATTTATCATATCACACACACACGCCAATTTCCTGACCGAGTACGCTAACAGAAAATGAGATTCTATGCCTGGCAGGACTCTCTCCAATATTGCATTTTGGGTAAAAAGGTGTGTGCCAGGAAAGTAAATGTACATGCATCTAGAAAAACAAACAACATTCTCAACAACATTATGAAAAAATGCAGCATATTACACTCTGTTTTGAATTATTTAATGAATTATGTAATACAAAGGCAATTTCTCAAGAATCAAAAAGATGCTGTGGGGACTTTTGGGCCCAAATATTGGAAGAAAGCAATATGTTATTTCCACATTTTTGTGTTTTGCTGACGGTAGCTTTAGTCCTCGCTATTGTACATGCAATTTGTCCCAGAGCCGTTGGGATATTGATGATTATTCAGGAAATCTGTGTGTCCTCAAAGTGAGTGTTTGGAATGGCATACTACCATTTGTGAACATTCACTATATTGTTGCATATTGCATACTATTCTTTTATGCATGTACTACCCAAAAGTCTGGGGTCAGTAAGACATTTATAATGTCACAAAATATTTCTATATAAAATAAATGTTCTTTTGAACTTTCAAAGAATGCTGGATTTTTTTTTTTTTTTTTTTACAAATCTATTAAGCAGCACAAAATCAGCAATTACTAAGCAGCACAACTGTTTTCGACATTGATAATAATCATAATGTTTCTTTGAGAAGCAAATCAGCATATTAGAATGATTTCTGAAGGATCATGTGACACCGAAGACTGGAGAAAATTCAGCCTTGCCATCACAGGAATAACTTACATTTTAAAATATATTAAAATAAAAACTATAATTTTAAATTGTAATAATGTTTATAATTTTACACTGTATTTTTTATCAAACAAATACGGCCATGGTGAGCATAATATAATTTAAAAAATCATACCGATTCCAAATTTTTGAACAGATTACCTGCTATGTATTATTACCAAGCGGCAACCTCACGGTCTCTGTCTTGAATCCAACACGGAAGTGACTTAAACTGCAATTAATCGACTGGCCGCTAGAGACATGTTCCAAAAGAGAGTCAATCCCATATCCAATTAAAATGCCCAACTTTACAGCAGAAATTTTTTTTTACAGCCTGGTACAAAAAAGTGGTTTTGGTCTATATAGCTGATTTTGCCCTTCATAACAACTGTGAGGGGGGTGAATTGTTTTATAACTTCATTGGTTTAAATTATATTATTTTATTTATTTTATTATCCTTTATTTAACCAGGTGAGAACTCATTGAGATTAAAATCTCTTTTACAAGAGAGACCTGGCCAAGATGCAGCAGAAGACATAAAGGACAAATTTCAACATATATAAAAAACAAATAAAAACACATCAAATACACATACATAATCTATCACAAAGACCCTGTGCTGATAAATTAATTATTAGAATTTTATGAACAATTACACTGAGTCTGACCAATGTTCACCTGCTCCATATTCTTCAGAGTTGAAACAAACTGTCTATAAGAAATAAAAGTATTCATTTTTAACGATTTCTGAAGAAGGTTCCAGGCAGAAGGTGCTGCAAACATAAAGGCTTTTTTTCCTGATTCTGTTTTGACACCGGGGACCAATAAGTGTAATACATCATTTGAACGTAATCCATAATGGCCGTGATTTCTTGTTAAAAGAACACTTAAATAAGTAGGAGCTAGTCCAAGAAGTACCTTGTAAATGAAACATAGCCAGTGAGTGTACCTTCTTGCATAAAGAGAGGGCCATTTAGCTGTATTATAAAGGATACAATGATGTGTCCTATAACCACAACCAGTGAAAAAAACGTAATGCACAATGATACACAACATCCAGTCTCTTCAAACATTGGGCAGAAGCATTCATATATATCAGATCACCATAGTCCAATATGGGATGGATAAGCATGATTTTGATCTGTAAAAATAGCCAAGCTTTATCCTTAGCTTAGAAACCAGATTACTAACATGATTTTTAAAACATAGTTTAGAATCAATGATTATACCCAAATATTTATAACTGTTAACTAACTCAATTTCATTTCCTTCAAAAGTTGAAATACTTACAGAAAAAACTGGAAGTTGTTTTGAGTTTGTAAATACCATTATTTTTGATTTTTGTACATTTAAGACAAGCTTAAGCTGTTTTAAACGTTCCTGAACAATATTGAATGCAGACTACAAAAGTTCAAAGGCTTGTGCAGTAGATGATGCAATACAGTAAATAACAGTATCATCAGCATAATAGTGATACATAGAATTCGATAAATTTTCACAAAGTTTGTTTATATAAATTGAAAATAATATGGGACCTAATACTGAGCCTTGAGGAACCCCCTTGTAAATAGGCAAGAATGAAGACACAGAACCAGCTACCCGAACACTTTGGGTTCTACCTGACAAATAATTTGCAAACCAATCTACCGAATGCTTAGACATGCCAATGCTCACTAGACTATTCACAAGAATGCGGTGATCAACCGTATCAAACGCCTTTGAATGATCTATAAACAGCGCAGCACATATTTTCCTATTATCCAATGCCCCAACAATAACATTTATCACCTTTAAAGGGGGGGGTGAAATGCTGTTTTTATGCATAGTGAGTTTTTTACACTGTTAAAGAGTTGGGTTCCCATGCTAAACATGGACAAAGTTTCAAAACTGAAGTTGTAAGTTTGATGGAGTATTTCTGTTCCAAAAATACTCCTTCCGGTTTGTCACAAGTTTCGGAAAGTTTTTTTCGAGTATGGTTCTGTGTGACGTCAGGTGGGGCGGAATTTCCTTAAACGGGTCTTAAGAGCACTTCTCCCGGAAGGGCGCGCGCGCAGCTGTAGCCTAGTGCGTGCGAGAGATCAGAGCGCTGTGCATTGGCTGCGCTGCAATAAAAAAAATGGCTCCAAAAAAGTGCGTTTTTGGTTGCCAGGGCAAGACAACACTGCACACATTTCCAAAGAACCCAGCGTTAAGGGACCTGTGGATGGATTTTGTTTTTCCAGAGCAGCAACGGAGTTGTGCAAGTGTACTTGTTTGTTCCCTTCATTTCGACGGTAATAGTTGTATAAACAAAGCCCAGTTCGACGCCGGATTTGCAGATCGCCTAATACTTAAAGATGGAGCAGTCCCAACGATAAAGGTTCACGGTCGTGCGTTGGAACCGCATGCGGTGAGTAAAACTGCTTCAAATGTCTGTGTGTTGTTAACTATCGGCGTGTAACTTAAGCACAGCAAGTAAACAACATGATCACGTATAGTTAATGTATCGATGGAGAATGCGATGTATGGTGTGTTTGTGTGTTTAAATACATTTGTTTAGCTGGCCACTGTCAGTTTGTTTATTGTAAAAATAAATCATGTCCTCATAAACCACAAGTCTGTCTGTTTACAACACACGCAAAAGCTTTGCGCGCTCCCGCCCACACGGCACGCCTCCACCCGCTCGGGTTTTTCCGGAAAGACTCGGTACAGCCTGTCTTTCTTTTATAAATATAATAAAACTAAAGACTTTTTGGAGATATGAAGGATGCAATACTACTCTATAGGTACTCAAGATTAACATGAGATTGAGTGAAACTGAGTGTTTCACCCCCCCTTTAATGCTGCAGACATTTATGCATAATTATGCATAATTAAGGGCGTGGCCACTTGAGTGACAGGTGGATTGCCGCTGCTGTCACTACTAGCTGTTTGTCTGCTGTCCCGTCACCTCAGCTAAACCCGCCTCTTTGCCTAGTTTCGGTTTTCCAGGAGTGACTGCCAAGATGGAGATGGTCGCTCTATAGAAACCTACGGGTGACGTCCGGACAATACGCCCATACTTTTTTACAGTCTATGATTAATCCCAGTATTCAATGAGCACTACCGTAGTACTCATTTCTGATTATTATACACCCTCACATATAAAAAATGTCTCGCATATGATTAATCTCAGGCACAAAGGCTGTCATTTATGAAAGGAAAATAATGAGAGCACAAACAGTTGCTAGGACAGTTCTGAGCTGAAGTCTTGAGCAGCTGGCAGAGGGGCTGAACACTGTGATGAACTTAGTGTCAAGTTAATTACTCTAACTCCACTGTTGCTGTCAGTGACTTAGTCATCTTTTTCTTCTCCACACAGAGTTCTTCAGTGTTAGGTTTGGGGTGTGAGGTGTTTTGTGCTTTGATTATAGTGATTTAATGGTCTTTATTGTATTTCATTAATAAAAGATGATTCTCAGTGTTTCAAAAAGACCCCCTGTGGTGAAAAATCAAGTTTTTTTACTGTGCAAAAATCATCAGTCAACCCAACACCATTGTAGAGTATTTTATCTTTAAAACTGCAGTGTTCCACAGACAGTCTCAAAAACATGGGATGAAACAGCCTGTTTGGATGCTGATTTTTAGAAGGCAGCTGTCTGACTCTGATGAAGAATGGTAACGTGGTTTTTGTAACATTAGCAACACATTATTAAAGCCTAATCAAATAAATTACCGCTTTATGTCTGACATTTTAAAGAGAGATACTAAACACATTACTATTCTGAATCATCGACTTGTAGACAAGCCTGTATAATTCACTCTTCCTCATCTTCTGAATCAGTTTCTGATTCAAACATTTATGGCTGAATTATTGTGTAGCATTTACTACAGTTGAGCGAGTGGATCAGGAAGTCTGAGCTGGTGTGAGTGAGTGGAGGCGGGCTAATTTGCATATTCATGGTTCTGTGTATACTAAATGAAGCAAGGGTGTAGTTACATTCAAGCTATTTTAAGGCATGAAGAAATTATTTTCACTGTGAAAAAAAGAAATTATGTCTTTTTGATTATCAAAGATGAGTTAGGTATACAATTATTGACTGCAGGAGGACTTTTATAGAGGAATAAAATTCTGTCATCATTTACTCATCCTCAGCAAATTATTTAAATTTCAATCGATTTTTCATACAAATCTATCATATGGTTTTGAGGACAAGTCATATGGACTTGAGTAGTATCAATATGAATTACCAATTATCATTTTCGTTACATAGCAGTTTTGACAAAACATAAAATAATTTGAATTGCTTAGAAGAAAGAATATAATACTATACATGTGAATGTGAGTAAATTATGACATAATACTATTCCTTTAGATTTTACTAGTGTGATATGATGTAGTGGTTATATGTCAGGTCTTGCTATTTGTATGAACTGTTTCTTATGCTGTAGAATAAAATGTGATGTTAAAGTAGTTAAAATGGCGTCTGGTTTGTGACAGCTGCCTGTAGGCAGGGCCCTCGAAGAACAAAACTGCAATGCATTAACCACCTAGAGAGACAGCCATGACATCATCTTTGACACAAATGGGTATGGCTGCCATTAGCCAAAAAAATAAAAAAATCTCTGAAACTGCCGTTACCATGGACACAAGTCCTCGGTTCCAAAAAAAGTGCTTTAGAAACTTTCATGCTGTCGCTCAGGGAATATATTGCCTGCCTAAATTCATATGGTTTTGTTTTCTAAACATTGTTTAGTGGACTACAATAACTATAATGTAATGGGGTTTTTTGTCAATATTTACATCAAAAGCATTTTGGAATTCCTTTTGTGATTTTACTTCGCTTATTCTGTAGATTTTCTTTCATTGTGTATGTATCAGTGTTATTTTGGCATTATTGAGATATTGTAGTTTTTAATAATATTTTAAATACATTTTTATTTTTATGGCCCATCAAGTTTTTTGTCCCATTGAATATAAAGTGAATATTTTTGAATATTCAGAATTTTTTTTTTTTTTATTTAATTTCAAGTAATGAAATGTTTTTTTGAATGGTTTTAGTTTTAGTTAACTATAACCCTGATGTGTATGTATGTACTGTAGGGTTTCTCCTGTTTCGATGTACCTCACCCCCTTCTGCTTTGACCATCTGCTGTATAACAAACCCCACAGCTCTAACTGTCCACTCAAATAATCCATAGGTGAATCAAAGATCCTTATGAGTCTGTGCGTTCTCCAATTCACACTATTATTCAGATGCAGACATGCGTTATCAAACACGCAGTTTTGACTTTTAAATTACAGTTTAAAAAAAAAGTTCCATTGAAAGCCGAAAAAGAGTGCACTCTTGAGCAAGTCCACATTCACCCACAAGGCTTTTTAATAGGATTTATTGGGCATTTAAACAGTGAAGGTCAGTTTTGACCACAGAACATGGCATACCTTCAACTTTTCAACTTGTCTGTGGCTTCATGAAGTGGCACAGGAGGAAATCTTTTTTCAATCACTGCTGCATTTCTTGGTCGTATTCGATGTCTTTTTTTTTAACAATGGTGTTTTAAGCTTTAGCAGCATGTCAACATGGTTAAAGAGCAGACTTTTTCCAGTGAAGCCTTATGGGATGAAGCCTTAAGTCATAAACCTCTGCAGCTTTTAGAACATGATGGCTTCTGCTAGCACTCCCTGTACCTGGTGTAGTCATAAATAATATAGTGCTTTTTAACAACAGCTCTCCTGCTGCATTAACCATATATATATAATATATATATATATATATATATATTATATATATATATATTATATATATATATTATATATTGAAGAGTTCAGATGCAAAAGCCTCTAAATGCCATCTGAAATTTTCTTCTAAAATGGTCATTTTTATCAAGCTCGTTATTTAATTTCAATAATTTCACTTAAATGGCAAGAACAATTACCCATTAATTGTCATTTAAGTGAAATTACTGAATTTAAATATATGAGCTTGATAAAAATGACCATTTTAGAAGAAAATTTCAAATGGCATTTAGAGGCTTTGCATCTGAACTCATTCATATATATATATATATATTTCAGCCCTCAATTTCATCATGCCAGTTTTTATCATGACAGTTTTGATGCAATTTTTGACCAATATAAATATTCTCAGAGTGAAAGACTGGAAACACTGTTTTATTAATGCTGTTTTTGTTGCTAATTTTTTATACAATTTAGTGCCTCCTTTTGGCCTCCAGGTATACTTGTTAAATGAAGATAGTGTTTCGTTCAGGAAATTGAATTGTGACTCATTTAATTTTATTTTAGGTTTAAAATACAATATCAGTCTTGAATACTTTTTTAAAATGTAATATTTTTTAATTTTATAGAGTTCTATACTATTGCTGCAGTTAGAGAGCCATAGATACGGGTCACTAAAGACCCGACTATGTCATAATGATTGGCGAAACATTCATGCATTTAAGGGATAACTCACATAAATAGAATGTTCAGTGTGCTGTACATTTAAAATATGACTGACACTGATGATGTCATGTTGTGATATTTGCTCACTGATTTCTGATTGGTCTTCATTCTTGCATTTATTTGCATACTGAATTGTGATTGGCATTACACCATTGACCATTTAATTTACACAGTACCAAAACTTAACACCTAACATTACCTAACTAGAAAATACAAATCTAGTTGCATTTTATACCCTTCATAATTTTTAAAATTGAAAATAGTTGCAAATTAAAAAGCACTTTGCATCTTTAATATTGCTTTTAGGCCAATGGTTAGATGTTGAATTCCACTCCAAATGGATTAAACATTTAAATGAATTCCATTCTTTTCAATAACTCATTAGTTCAATTTACATATTCACAATTTACTTAACCTCATTTTTGCGATTAATTAAGTGCATCATCGGGGTATTTAAAGTGTCCTTTCTTTTATTTAGAATTTTCAGTGTGACTAGTCACACTATTTATACTACAAAACATCATAGAATAGTGCAGAAGTGTATGCAAATTGGGACGCAGCCATTGTTTCCCATACGTTAATATTGGTTTCTCTCTCTCTTTCTCTGGCAGTGCTGGATATGACGCCGTCCTGGACAGAAATGTGGCCATTAAGAAACTCAGCAGACCCTTTCAGAACCAGACTCACGCCAAGCGAGCATACAGGGAGCTGGTGCTTATGAAATGTGTCAATCACAAAAACGTGAGTGCCAATTGTCCCATTGGACTGACCCATTTGTTCAAGTCCAGTAAACGTTCATGCATGTTTTAGAGAAATTAAAAAGATGATTTGTTTGTTAAACTCAAAGGCAGGAATATTGTGCCTACTGGCCGCCATGTTTAATATTACTGTACATAACACACGCACAGCACACAAACCTCAGGCCGAGAGAGAGAGCTTGGTGGAGATTGGTGGCATTGGGTGATGAATAACAAAGTAAGAGAGAAAGAGAGTGATAGTGTTTAGAGACAGATGAAACACTTTTTTGGCAACTAAAGAGTTTACTTCACAATGCTGCTGCTAGATCTCAGGTCTCTCTCTCCCTCTCTCTCTGAGACTCGTTTTAAAAAGGACAGCTGGGACGTGACAGAAATACAAAAAAGCTTTTTCTATCATCCTCAGCTTTTATTGACTGTTGAACGGTCCTTTTATGAATCTCTCAACCCTTTTTTTTCAACCCTGGGCAATAGTTCACAGAGAAATGACAGTACTGCCATTATTTACTCACCTTTGTGTCATTCGAAACCTGTGTGCTGTTATTAGCCTGTGAAAAAAAAAATATTTTTAAAAATAATTAAAACTATTTTAAAATATAAATATAAAACTATTCCTTTAATAATTAATCCAATGGAGCATTTGGTTACTCACTTTTGTGTCAAACATTATTTATCCTGTGGAAAATAAATAAATAACATTATATTATATATAATATGTTTTATATATTGATTTATATATATTTTTTGAAATTGTCATACAATTATAGGACTCAAGAAAACATTTGTATATTTGTTGAACTATTCCTTTAATAATTAATCCAATGGTGTATCATTGTATAATTTCATGTTTTACTAAAGTTTTTCTCTTCTTTTCTCCTCCAGATCATCAGCTTATTAAATGTCTTCACACCACAGAAGTCTTTAGAGGAATTCCAAGATGTGTAAGTAATGTTTGGGGATTTTTCCAGACATGAAGTCATCTAATTATAGTCAAGCCACCTTTATTTATACAGCGCTTTATACAAGATTGTTTTAAAGCAGCTTTACGGTGATAACAGGGTTATGATTTAATGAAGCAAACAGGTCATTTCGGCCGTACAGCAGCTTTAAAAGAAAAAAAGTTGTCATTGTTCAGCTGAAGTTAGTTCAGTGTTGATTCAGTTCCACTGTAAATATCATAAATTATTAAATAGTTCATTCAAAGTCTGGAAATAAACCGTTTGCAGCTAGTGTTTGGACAACAATCATGAAACTAATAGTTCTGGCTCTAAAATCTGATTGGATAAGCCACGTTGAAGCCTTTTGAAAAAACTTAACTGCTTTCCTATGGAAATAAATATATAATCAGAAAGGGAAGGGGACATTTATTGTTAAAAGTGTTTGCATTTGAAAAAACATTATTAATAATTAAAATGTTTTTCATACAAAATATGCAATACTTGTGTAAACATTTGCTGAAAAACCAAGTATAGTGGGCCAGGATGATTTATGATATGTTAGGTGAATTACAGCAGGGTCGCAGTGTAACTGCTGTGATGTAGCAGAGTGAGGCTGATCTATCACTGCAGTCGCTCATGCTCTCGCTCTCTGGTTGCTCGCCCATGCCTTCATTATTCTACATGCTGTGTGGACTAATCTAGAGCAGGATCAATATGTTGAGTATGAAATGTCAAAGCCGGATGATTTGAGTGTGAGGGTAGATGGGGCATAAATAGTATCATGTTTTGATTAGATTGTGGCCTATATATGCATGTTGTGCATATGTATATATGTAGTGTATTTATTAGCCTGGCAAGCCAGACCTACATCAATATGTTAGGCCTGGGAACTCACAATTGGCATATCTCAATCCGAGGGCCGGGATAAACTGTTGTCTTTCAATATCCCTCTGCACGCAATAGGATACCGCTACAACCAACCAGAGCAACGAACGGCTGAGGCTGAGTGAGTCCCATGCGTTTTCCCAACAGCGGAGCTAGTTGATATATTAAACTTTTGCCATATCCGGTCGTCAAAACTCCGAACACATCTTCCTTTTTTAGGAATGACTTAAGTGACGTTCTCTTAACTCCAAGTCCTCCAGAGTCACGGCCAAAGCCGATTCGAAAGACCGCTGTTCGCCAGCAGCATCTTCTTTGTTTTAAAAGTAACGTTAGTAGGGAAATCCCATATGGAAATCACGCGGAACCGTCACAAATCTGCCGTCATTATGTTAAGCCCGCCCACCAACTCTATACACGATCTGATTGGCCTGACCAGTTTGGTTTTTCCAGCTCAAAAGCTTATGGAGAGTTGCTAGACCATACTGGCTGCGAAATCATTTTTGCTGCCGCTAGGGTGCGTCTAGATTTCTAGGCTACGTATTTATAGTAATATAAATAATAATAAAAAAATGTACCACACAAAAATAGTGTAATAATATTTTTTTTTTACACTTTTTAGTATAATTGAGAATAATTATATTTAAAATAATAATAATAACAGTTATACATATCTGTAAAAATATAAGTAATAAAAATATGTATATATTACCTTTGAAGAATTTAATCATGTGAAGGTGCAATACATATATATAGTGCACCTTCACATGATTAATTGAAGGTTAACTCTGGTTTGGAACTAAATAAATTACAAATGTGATGTTTAATCCATAAATGTGCAGCCATGGCTTTTGAGCACTCAGCAGAATACAGTTAACTGTTGGTTTTTTCATTCACCGACTTGCTGACTGTCATCAACCGACAAGTATTTTCTCTGCATAAGAGGTCATAAAGATCCACATCGATCCACAAAAGTCTCTTTTGTACATTAAGAAGGCATAAATGAAGCTATGCCAATGAAACATGACAGAATCAATGCGCAGTCACTGTTACTGGTGTCCGGCCTGTGAACTTCACATTTTCTCCCCGACGACTTCTCGCTTCTCCAGTTACCTGGTCATGGAGCTGATGGACGCAAACCTTTGCCAGGTGATTCAGATGGAACTGGACCACGAGAGGATGTCCTACCTGCTGTACCAGATGTTGTGTGGAATCAAACACCTGCACTCAGCCGGCATCATTCACAGGGTGAGAGATAAATTATCCATTTATTTAACCAAAATTCATTCCTGGTTGGAAGGATCCATTTAAATAATCAATCAAATCTAAACTCCTAACAAACAATCTTGTCATCAACTCAACATGACACATATTCCTCTTTAAGGATCTGAAACCTAGCAATATTGTGGTGAAATCCGACTGTACGCTGAAGATCTTGGACTTTGGGTTGGCGAGAACCGCCGGCACTAGCTTTATGATGACGCCCTACGTGGTGACGCGGTACTACAGGGCCCCGGAGGTCATCCTGGGCATGGGCTACAAGGAGAACGGTAAACCAATCACAGGGCTGCAACACTTTCAAATAACACTACAATCTTGGGTTTTGTAGAATTGGAGTGTGTCTTTTAGTCCATGTCTGCAAAACAATTGTGGTCACATGACCTCACTGCATTGCGTATTTAAGAGAGTTTTCATTTTGAAAGTAAATATGGTTGTTTCGCATTTTGAATGACCGAACATGAACGTCACTACAAAGTCGTAATTACGAGTGGGGAACTCTGAACTTTCTTAAAGCACAGAGTTTCCAAGTTGAGAGCATGTTTGTGAGAAAATATATTGGACACGTCTGTATTGATGGTAAATTTGTTTTAAACCAATGAAAATTTTTATTTACAATAAAACGAAGTTGTATGCGCAAAACAAGATTATTCAATTATGATCGAATATTTAATGATTCAATCATAACACCTTCATATATGTAATAAAAGCATGAAGCTAAAACAAAGTGCTGAACATTCTTTATTCAAGATTTTGTAGAAGTACTGTTGAGTCTAGAAATCTTGCTGAATTTTTGTAGAGGAGGTACATCGCCATCTTGCTCCGATCAAAGTAACTTAAACGCACCTGACGTCACAATTACGACTCATAAACACGAACTTCCCAGGTAGACTTTCTGTTTCAGTAGGAAATACAGGAACACAGCAAAGAAAGAGTTTGTGTTGAATGACGATATTTATATTGTTGACACTGCAAACTATGTGTTAAAATGAGCAGCGCAGTTGGGTAAAAATAAATGTTACTGTAGATTTTTTGGTTCGAGATTGGGAAAGTTACTTTAGTTTAGTTATTTAGTTGCTTAAAATTTCTTGCTAACCTTCTGTTCATTTACTGAAATACTAACAGATTCCCCACTGCTTGAAAACTCATTAATACACTAAAGGCTGGGATATTAGTGTGTATATTGAGAAAAAGAGAGAGGTCAGGCTATGGATTTCCTGCCACTCCCTGAGGACTGTCCCCAACTCCAACTCTGATCTGAGCAGTTGTTGAATAATCGTTTGTCTAATTACATGTGTGGCAGATATAATTAGCCAGAGTGATCCAGCTCAAGTTGGTCTTTCTCTCTCCATCACTGATGACTGTTTTTGCTAACGCTAACCTCTCTTTTTCTTTCCTTTGCTCTCTTTCCTGCTTCTGTGTGTGCCTGCAGTGGATATTTGGTCAGTTGGTTGCATCATGGGAGAAATGGTGCGCCACAAAATCCTATTCCCCGGCAGGGATTGTATCCTTCATGAATAGGTCCAAACTGGCTTGATTTGACTAGCCAATAAGGCATTATTGGTGAAAACATCAGTTTTATCAAGCATAATAATTCTGTATCAACATTTTGTGGTCCACATGAGACTCGACCTGACTGGACCAGTGTTCATCTGTTCAGGCATAACTAATCGACTAAGGCTGTAGTTCTCCTAACCTGCAGGTTTTGCTCAGGTTTTCTTATTTTAGGTGTAGCTTAAATATCCAAATGCTGTTTAAATCTCTTTTTCTCACTTTGTGGCATTTGTACCTTCTCTCAATCCCTTAAATCCCGGATTTTGTCCATTAGGGTGTTGTGGGATCATTGTTGGATGTGGAGGCCTGGCATCTCTCCTCTCCGCAATAGTTATTTGTCCCTTAATTGGAAGAGATTCTTGTTTAATTGGCGATTAGAGAGATAGTGAAACTAGTGAAATAATGAGACAGTCTTCCTCTTCAGTCACTCATTAGGGCAAGCTATTCATTTATTTAGTGATTTCTCTGAATCCTGGAGAGTTAAATTGTAGTTATAGTTGAGTTGCAGGAGAACAGAGCTTGTTTTCTGCTCTAAAAAACTGCAATTAAGGTATTGATCCCATAGACCAAGCTCAGCTTATTTGGGTGTTTTTAAAAACTCATTAACACATGCCTGAATGAACTTCTTTGCTGTGCTGTCTCATCGATACCTCTTACCATAATCAACATCTACAGGGTCTACTTTACCAAAGCCTGAAACACTATGGCCTGGTTTCACAGACAGGGCTTAGATTAAGCTAGGATTAGGCCTTAGTTCAATTAGGACAATTAAGTAGCTTTTATAAATGCGCCTTAGAAAAAACAATACTGGTGTGAATCTTGAGACAAAACAATGGCACTGATATATTTTAAGATATGACAGTGCAAGTTGCTTTCAGTTAAAACGGCTAAAACATACATTTTAGTCTGGGACTAGACTTAAGCCTTGTCTGTAAAACCATGTGTAAAGCACTTTTAAGTTAAAGTATTTAATGGGGATCTATTATGCCATTTTTCAAAGTCTTGATTTTGTTTTTGGGGTCTACTAAAATAGGTCTTTATGCTTAAATGTAAAAAAAAAAAACACATTATCTTTCACATATTTTACATTATAGCATCACCTCTCATTCCTGTCTGTCAGTAACACTCTCTGGGGTGCGTTTCCCAAAGCCAAATGAGACTATAGTTGGCTAACGAAGCTTTTGGGAAACGCACCTCTGTTTAGTTCCTGTCTCTATAAAGCCCCTCCTTCCGAAAAGTGTAATGTGCTCTGATTGGCCAGCTGGACCAGTATGTTGTGATTGGTCAACAGCTTTGAGCATGTCTTATGTCCCTTCCCTTACCATAAACGCGAGTTTCAACACACTACTAACTCAACTCAACCAGGCCTCGACCCTTATTTTGCGTATGCCTTATGCGGGAATCATTTAAATTTTATAATGTGTTCGTTCTTGGAAGAAAACTCAAGATACAGTGGAGGCGTTTCAGGGAGCAGAAACATTGCGCACTGATATAGAGAATAACTCTTTTTGTAGAGAACTTTGTGCTTTGTAACTTTGCAGACCTTTTTCATGCTTCAACAGCACCATTACACAAATATTAAAAAATAAAAAAAAAAAAAAAAAAAAAAAAAAGCATAATAGGACCCCTTTAACTTTGCGCCTTATCTTCATCTTCATATCTTTGGAAAAAAATATGCCCTTGATTCTTTTCCTGTATCAAATTATTTTAACCTCTTTAAGATTCGTAACATAGACGTCTCTAATCTCATCGTTTAATAATAAATTAGAATATTTAATGCATGAATATGAAAGATTGCATTATCTTACTGAACCTGAGTGAGTTGATAAGTGAAGTAAGATTTTGAACAAAATGGAGTCATTGATGGATAATCTTTGAAATATTGTCACATTTACTATACTCTGCCAGTACTCTTTATAAATCTGTTTAAAGCCTTTCAAAGCATCATAGGCGAAAGACTTTTCAAAAATGTGCATAGCATAATTAAAATGCCTTGTAAAATACCTTCTTTCGGCAAAATTCAATGGCAGGTTTGAATTCATTTATCACCAAATAGGCTTTTCCAGAATGCATTGCACCCAGCTTTGTGAAAGCATGAATCCAAAGAGTTATATAGCAATAAACTCAATTGGAATCAATTCAGTCAAGCATCTGTGTTTCTTATGTAGTATTCAAAATCAAGTTTTAGAAAGAGTTATCATATGAACATATATAGTATGCATGTCATTTTCTGTGTTATGTTGAGTGTGTGTATGTGTGTGTGTGGTGTAGTGGACATGTGGTCTGTAGGCTGTATCTTTGGGGAGGTTATAAGAGGAACAGTGCTGTTTCCAGGGACAGATCGTATCCTTCCCTTCTGTCTGTTCTCCATTCCTCACTGCTGTCTTCTTTCATATTTAACTTGCCAAATATGTATATACGGTATATATATTAGTAGATAATATCGGAAAATTCTAGAAAACTCCTATAACACAGGAATTTGATAGAAACAAACCTGTCTTTTATTTGACTCCCCATTTAACCTGATTTTGGAAGATTTGTTGAAAGTAAGCCGTTATTGTTTGTTTGGCTTCCTTAAACGTGTGATTGCAAGATAGAGGAAGAGAGATACGGGTCTGGCTTTGTTTTTTTTTGGGGTCGTTCCCGTTGGATGATGTAATGTGGTTCTGGCTGCCCTGGCCCTTTGAACCAGGACCCCCCTTTGTGGGAATCATGGGAAGCCTGGGGAGCAAAAACAGTCATGTGACTCCCCAAGGCTAACTGGGCTACCATGACAACATCCAGTTCCCCCCTCTGTTGCTAGGCACCCATACAGACGGCTCCTAACGTCTTCAGGATTCATTCACTCTGGCCAGCTCAGACCTATATGCTGTAAACCATTAGATTAAACGCCAATAATCAAGACCATTGAATTCCAACAGTCTCTCTCTCTGCCCTAATTCCCCACCATTACACCTCTGTGATAATGGCACCAATGAAGTTAAAAATTGTTAGAATGTTTTCTGAAGGTCATGTGACGTGTGTAATGAAGCTGAAAATGCAGCTTTGCTCATCACAAGAATACATTATATTTTAAAATATACTCAAATAGAGAACAATTACAATACTACAATTTCACAATATATTTGACAGTTTTTTGATTAAATAAATGAGCTTTTTATGAGCATAAGAGACTGTTTAAACTTTAAACTTTTGGTGATGTAAATAAAAATGTAATAATTGAATAATCTTGTTATTTTAATGTTGGATTCATTATTCGTTCATTTATCGCTCGTAATATTAGGCCAGGCAACCTGATTGGAACTGATTGGCCATTATGTGATAACATAGACTCAGCAAGTGCTCACGCCTCAAGCATGTGATTATAGATTGAGGTCAGAAATTAAAGGTAGGGTAGGCAATTTTGGATAGGCTAGCACTAGCAAGCTAGCTTTGAAAGCATAAGATCCCAATAATACTGAATGTAAACAACATAAAGAGCTCTTAGTTGTACCACCTGACTGCTGCAGATTCATTTAGGCGTTGATAGTGTTGTGTGAAGTCTGCGCGAGTAGGTGCGAGGAGGTACGGAAATACATACGCTGACAATCAGGTAGGACCGAACCGAATGCAATGATGGACGAACATTTTTTGGTTCCGAGACTTCCACAGACGATATATGTACATGTTTTAATATTTAGACCACTTCTATTATTGATTGCTATCAGGATGTGAAGAGAGATTTAATCAGTATAACTAAAGTGTTTATTAAAAAAAATTGCCTACCCTTCCTTTAAAGGAGTAGTTCACTTTTAAAAAAAACTTTTGCTGATAATTTACTCACCCCCATGTCATCCAAGATGTCCACGTCTTTCTATCTTCAGTCGAAAAGAAATTAAGGTTTTTGATGAAAACATTCCAGGATTTTCTCCATATAATGGACTTCATTGGGAACCAAACGGTTCAAGGTCCAAAAGACAGTTTCAGTGCAGCTTCAAATGGCTTTGAACGATATCAGACGATGAATAAGGGTCTTATCTAGCGAAACGCTCGGTCATTTAAAAATAAATAACAAAGTTTAAGTTTTATAAGCACAAATGCTCGCCTTGCTCTGTTCTGTGATGAGCGTTCGTGACTCTCCTGTTCGAACTCGTTCCTGTTCAAAACTTTTTTCGAGTCATGACTCGAAGGGTCCTAGATAAGACCCTTATTCATCGTCTGATATCGTTTAAAGCCCTTTGAAGCTGCACTGAAACTCTCACTTGGACCTTGAACCGTTTGGTTCCCAATGAAGTCCATTATATGGAGAAAATCCTGGAATGTTTTCATCAAAAACCTTAATTTCTTTTCGACTGAAGAAAGAAAGACGTGGACATCTTGGATGACATGGGGGTGAGTAAATTATCAGCAAAAGTTTTTTTAAAAGTGAACTACTCCTTTAACAGGGGCAAAAAAAATACCACTGAAATTAACAAAAAATGTCCCTGCAGTAATTCCTGTTTTTGTTGATTTAATTGTATTGATAACAGGCAATACATTTTTCAGTATAAACTGCATATTGAGTTTATGTTAATGAATGAATGATATTGAAGTTCTCTGAAAAGATTTACAGTAGAAACTAAAGAAACTGCTTTATGCTAGTTTTTGCCTTCTGAATTCTTACAAGATTTCAGTTTGAGTCTCATCCCAGAATGCAAATCCATAATTATAATATTGGAATATAAGGTAATATCAGATATTATGGTGTCAGGAGTGTGTGTTTGAGCCTAATGGGCAGTAATTTTCCAAACACAAAAATTGAGATTATCTTAATTGTAATGACTCAGTTGTTGGTTTAATTCAAGTATCATCAGTATCAATTTTCTCTTATCTTGTGCGTACTGATTTGGTTTCTTTTCCATTTATGTACTACAAATTTCACACACAAGACCTAAATAGGAGCCCTCTGGGTGTTTTAACCTTCACTGATTTAGCTTTTATTATGCTGGAGAGGAAGTGTAATCAAACTTTATTTTATTACCGATGGCATTTTTAGGCTCACGGTACTTGCTTTTATGTTTGCCTTGTGTAATCATGTTAGAATAACCACATTATGTAGTTATCTTCATTTTATACTCCATTTAAAAGTGAAATATCATACTTTATACTCTACTGCATAACCTGAGGGGTGAAGAGTGTACGTACGTAGGCGTTTTTTTTTCCATGACTCCACCCACATTCAGACATCGACCAATGGAATAAGGTTATAGAGCAGCTCGGCACGCCCTCTCCTGAGTTCATGAAGAAACTGCAGCCGACGGTGCGTAACTATGTGGAGAACAGGCCAAAATATGCTGGCCTGACCTTCCCCAAACTCTTCCCTGATTGCCTCTTCCCTGCAGACTCGGAGCACAACAAACTCAAAGGTAAGTGAGAATTTGTGCACATTTAGTTGCAAACATGTTATTTGGCATTCAAAAAAATAGAATTTCCTCCAATATCTGTAACACACTTTTATATACAAAACTGAAAAAATGTATTTGTTTTATTGTAAAGTACATTTATAAGCCATTTCTTTGTTAGGTTTACTCCACGAAACTACCCGGATAGTTAAATAAATAATCAACTGAGGTGAAGGCTGATATTTCTGTTTGATTCATCTCTCTTTGTATTTGTATGCGTGTTATTTTAATGGTTTGCCTGGAAGAATCAGCCAGCAATTTCCTTCCCATTTGCAAAATTGAGAGACGTTTCATAAATTGTTCTCAGAGCTCCTGTTGTTCTTCAGGGGATGGCAGAGGAGAATCGTGAGCTTTTGATATGAAAATTGCTTGGTTGAGTTTATTCCCGGTGAACAGACGTCACATGATCACACCACAGTCAGATGATGAATGTTCTATGTTTGGGAAACCAAGAGGGGTGTAAGGCACTGCTGATTAGACTCTGATTAGACAGTGGTGTCTGTGATTGTAAATAGTGTGTGTGTGTGTGAGACTAACAGTTATGAGTGTGTTTCTGAACGTGCCGTCAGGTACAGCAGTTAAAGGCTCAGTCTGTCAGTGTGATGGGAAAGAGGGTTCAACACCTTGTATAACATTGCACTGCACATTTTTAATGAGTCCCTAATTCGACTCGTCAGCCTGTTAATTGAGGCTCTGTGAACTGTTCTGTGTGTGTGAGATAAGGAAGACATCCAATATGAGCAACCACCATATTTTATTATAGTATATTTATTCAGTTATAGTTTATTTATTTTATGTAATTTTGTTTTATTCTGTAATTTAATGTCATTTTATTTTATGTCATCATTTTATACTATTTTATATTCTATTCATTTTGTTCATTTAATTGTCTATTTGTGAGTTCAGTTTGAATTTCAGTTGCATTTTATGTATTTCATATTTGTTATTTTATTTAGTCATTGTAGTTCATTATAATTATGTTTCATTTTATTTTACGTATATTATTTTATTACATTTTTTCATCGCATTTCATTTTATTGTATCATTTTATTTTGTCATTGTATGTCATCATGTTGTTGTTTAATTCGGTTCATTTTGTGCATTACATATTTGTATATTTGTGAGTTCAGTTTGCATTTCAGTTTCATTTTATTGTGTCTTTTTTTTTCTTTTTCAGTTTAACTTTTTTGACTAATTGTTTTCCATTGCGTTTCAGTTTGACTTTATAGTCTGCAAACACTAGCCAATATTAATGTAGAATTTCTATCATGTTAATAAAACACATTTACATGAGAAATTGAGACGGAAAGGAAGAAATGTGGAGCGAATCACAGAGAGTGAGAGTCAGCCATACAGATCTGCAGAAATCACTGTCGGCCATTTTGAAGTGGTCCAGCCGGTGGCAGAGAGAAGAGAGAGAAGAGAGAGATGGGATGATGCTATGAGAGGAGAGAGAAAGGGTCTGACTTTACCCAGCTATTTATAGAGCAAGAAAGTGGTGGAATCAGAGAGCGTACAGAGGTGGAGAGGAAGAGAGGGAAGGAAAGGTGAGAGCGCGAGGAAAGAAGAGCAAGAAAAGAGAGTGATGTTTTAGTGCCCTTGCGAATGAACAATAATATCGGATGAAATATAAGATTGTGGTGTCTGATTTGTGAGATGTTTGCACTGCATTCCTCAAACATCTGAAATCAACAATAACTCTGTTTACTTGCTTAATAAATGTCTCTGCTCTAATAACATTAGCTATATTAAAATGATACTTGTGTGAAATGCCCTCATTTTAATGAAGTAAAGATTTGTCCGCTCTGTTGTCATGTGTTTTACAGCGAGTCAGGCCAGAGACCTGCTGTCTAAGATGTTGATCATTGATCCCGCTAAGCGGATATCAGTGGACGAGGCCCTCCAGCACCCCTACATCAATGTGTGGTACGACCCAGCCGAGGTGGAGGCAGTGAGTACAGTCTCCTAATTCTCTCAGCACTATCGATCAGTGCGCCTAGAGCATCTGTCACCTGTTTATTCCACACCACTGCTAGCTCATTACACACTGGACACAGCTTTTATAGACTCAGGTCTGTACTAAAGTTTGGCCATATTCAGCATTTTGATTCATCTGACCTTTTCTTTTTCTTTTTTTCTACATGGTTGACCACTGTGACCAATCATGGTATCCCCCATCACTCACAACTGATTGTATAGAATTGAAGAAGAAAAAAAACTACACTTTATTTTTATAAAACACTATAAATATGTACAAATCAATTTGATATATTATCACAGACATAAGACCTATTCAGTCTGAATTTCTCAGTATAAAGAAATTGTATGAAAAGATTTTAAAATTAAACAATCAGATTCAGATAATACATTTCATTCATTCATTCACTCATTTACTCACCCACTCACTCATTCTTTCATTCATCTACTTATTCACTCATTCACTCACTCACTCACTCATTCTTTCATTCATCTACTTATTCATCACTCACTCATTCTTTCATTCATCTACTTATTCACTCATTCACTCACTCACTCATCTTTCATTCATCTACTTTTCACTCATCTACTCACTCACTCACTCATTCTTTCATTCATCTACTTATTCACTCACTCACTCATTCTTTCATTCATCTACTATTCACTCATTCACATCATTCCACTCATTCTTCATTCATCTACTTATTCACTCATCATTCATCACTCACTTCCTTCATTCATCTACTTATTCACTCACTCACTCACTCATTCTTTCATTCATCTACTTATTCACTCACTCACTCATTCTTCATTCATCTACTTATTACTCACTCACTCATTCATCTACCATTCACTCACTCACTCATTCTTTCATTCATCTACTTATTCACTCATTCATTCATTCACTCACTCACTCATTCATCTACTTATTCACTCACTCACTCATTCTTTCATTCATCTACTTATTCACTCACTCACTCACTCATTCTTTCATTCATCTACTTATTCACTCCTCACTCATTCTTTCATTCATCTACTTATTCACTCATTCACTCACTCACCCTCATTCTTTCATTCATCTACTTATTCACTCATTCACTTCACTCACTCACTCATTCTTCATTCATCTACTTATTCACTCATTCACTCACTCACTCATTCATCTACTTATTCACTCATTCACTCATTCTTTCATCATCTACTTATTCACTCATTCATTCACTCACTCACTCATTCTTTCATTCATCTACTATTCACTCATTCATTACTCACTCATCATCTTTCATTCATCTACTTATTCACTCATTCATTCACTCACTCATCACTCACCATCATTCTTTCATTCATCTACTTATTCACTCATTCATTTCACTCACTCATTCTTTCATTCATCTACTTATTCACTCATTCATCATTCACTCACTCATTCTTTCATTCATCTACTTATTCACTCATTCATTCACTCACTCACTCATTCATCATCATTCTTCATTCTCTACTTATTCACTCATTCATTCACTCACTCATTCTTTCATTCATCTACATTCATCATTCATTCCACTTCAAATCATTCTTTCATTCATTCATCCATTCATCATTAATTCACTCATTCATTAATTCACACTCATTTACTTATTCATTCATTGCATAATTCACACACTCATTTACTTACTCAATCATTTCATAATTCACTCATTCATTTACTCACTCACATTATATATTGTTTTATCATTTATAAAATATTATAAATTAAACTCACTACAATGTTTCACCAACATTTTTTTTTACAATTCCATGCATTTGTACCAAGTATGAAATATCAAATTCATGAGTTTTTTACATGTATTTTATTTATTTTATTTGTTGAGATTGACTGATTCAATTTGATTTATTTATTTTAAATTTGTATTGTTTTTGTGTGCTGAAAAATTAATTCAGGCTAAAACAATGTAATTTTGTCTTATAATGAGTAATATTGATCCTCATATTCAGTTGCTTTGCTGAAAATATGATTATATTATATTACATACAGATCGTATAGATCCTCACTCAATAGTTGAGATTATTAGCTAGGTTTACTTTATCATGTTGCATTTGTTCAGTTTGTAAATATTGACGTTGACCTTCATCAGTCTGAGAGGACACAGGAAAGGAGTAAAAATACCACAAGGTTGTCCTGTTCTTTGATGAAGATTTCTAAACATTCAATAAGCATTTGACTCTGATTTCACACGTCCCCTTTTGACAAACAGCTTGTTCTTGTCTAAAGTGCGTTTCAAAGGGGTTTCAGTGACGCAACGGCTCTGGTTTTCTTGTCTACGAGAGTGCACAACACAAAGTACAAAGCTACAGAGAAAATATGTAATACAATACTAGCTCACATTTATTGTGTATCCATTTTATGTGAACGTACATTTTCTGTTGATCGAAATATGAAACGGAAATACTAATATGGTACGCTATGATAGAAAATCTGACATTCATTAGCGTATAGTTTGTTTTAATAACCCATGAAGCATCATTATGATTAGTGTGATTCTTTTCTCCTTCTCTCTGGTGTTTCTCTTTCTCTGATGAAGGCCAGGAATCACCAGATATCTATGGTAAATAAAGACCATTCCACACTTAGGAAACCTCCTCATCTCAAATCACTCACACACCGATCTCTTTGTAACACACTTTGATGTCTAAAACTCAAAAACATAATAAGATTTGAAATTTGTGTAGGGTGTGAATATCTGTGTATTTGTATGTCTGTATTGTGTACGCTAAGAGATGAGTTTAAATTCTGTATTCAGATAACATTTAGAGAATAGAATAGAATTTTTATAGTTAATGTCAAACTTACAATTATTCATTTTTTATGATTATGTACAACAATATGACATCATCCAGGTCAACCAGTTAACAAATGCCTCCCAATCACACTGAACAAATAGAACTTGCTTACTCACTTTTAGGCTACGTCTACACTAATCCAGATCCAACTGAAAATTCTGTTTTCATTTTAAAAACGCTCTCCATCCACATTAGTGTTTTTTTAGGTGTTTTTTAAAAGTTTCTTGTCCACACTGAAACGTTGGACGACACTTAAATCATCCTACTGCGCATGCGTAAAACGTAATGAAAGCTGACTGAGATAATACAGAGAGACCAGACATAAAGTTATCACGCTATTGTTATGAAGCGAACATTTTACCAGCAAATTATCTCTCAAAATATCAAATTTTTCCACAGAGTAGCAATTGCGCATACATTTTCTGTCATTTTTGCAGGAATGTAATATGAAGATTGTACAAAGTAACATATATCTTTAGCAAATTGTGCAAGTGAAAACTGTTAAAAGACCATACAAAATTATATGACGTGTCTCCAATTCCTTCCACTGTAGAAAAATGAAGCTAAAATATCCCAGAAACGTCATTTGGACCCCAAGTCTGCGCAGTAGTGATCCCGAGGTATCAAGATCCCGCACACTCAATCGTTAGCACAGCTGTCAATCATGACGTTACACCCCGTTTTATTGCATCAAATAACTAACTAAAACCCTTGAACATATGTGAGCGTGATGAGAACTACCTAAAATGACAGAAACCATCTTCGGGAAAAGGTTTAATTGGATTTGTTAGTTTAGCTTGCGTCCCATTCGGTTCCATGGTTTGTGACCTATACTGCATCCAGCCACCAGGGGGCGAACGTTTTGGCTTCACTTTTCAGGATGCGTGTGGCAAATTAGGATAAACATATTTATCGGTGCAACATGCCACATTGTTTTTAAATTCCTCTGTTTTCACAGTACAACGCGAAAACAGCGTTTTCAAATGTATCCAATTGCGAGAGCGTCTTTAAGAAGCTCAGACAAAAACGCCATCTCAGTGTGGACGGAAGGTCAAACCGAGAATTATTTTTATGTATCTGGATTAGTGTAGCCTAAGATATAGTTACTCAGTGGAAAGGCACTAAATTAACTCCCCTGTGAGTTTTGTGAAATAAATAAACAACTAATATACTGTAAATTAATAATGCAGGTGCATTGTGCTTTAAGTAACCCTGTTTCCCCATAATGATCCTTTTAGTGCCATTTAAGCTCTCTTTCTGTTTAAATCTTACTTTAAATATCTGGCTTGTCACAAAACCTAGTGAGCTGCCTACCTAGACTGCATTTCTGTCAGCAACACAGGGACATTTGAAATGAATCGCATGTGGATGTCTGAAAATGCTGCTGAGGATTTATTGGATGCCCTAAAATGCAGTCTAGTTAGTCTGCTCATGTCTCTGTCTTACTCCTAAACCTTACTGCAGACTTTCTGTCCTACTAATGCTGGTGTTTGGTCCTTATTTACTAAGTTCTTACTGTTGAACATGTCAGCTGCATGTGCAAATGGTGATAACACTTTACATTACAGTGCTCATGTTATTTTTTTGTGCAAATATTATTAATTACAAAAATGATTATGCTAACAAAGTAATTTAATATACGCGTGTAATATTATTAATATTAGTTTTTTAATATTTAATATTAATATTACACGTGTCTAACGCGTATTAATATTATGAACACTGCAATGTAACATTAACCCAGCCCAGACAGCAACAATAGTGTCGGCCCAGAGATTTTTTAGCATTACAAATCTGGCCCTCATATGTTTTCTGATCAAGATCTATGCAAGATGAAAAGCATTACATCAAATAAGTGACTCTACAGGAGCAGATGTGCTATATTTAAACATTATTAAGCACTAAATATAAGTACATATTCTACCTGATGAATAAAGCATGATTTTTTATTACTTTTTAAACTGTTAGAGGATTGTCTTCATGATTAAGGACAAGCAATGATAAAGCTTAAGACATGTTTATGATTATATTGTGGTAATTATTAAACGTGTTCCTCTTTCTCTCTGTCTCAGCCTCCTCCACAGATCTATGATAAGCAGCTAGATGAGAGGGAACACTCCATTGATGAATGGAAAGGTAGGCGTTCATGAACACACAGACAGATGAAGAGATGCAGCAGTTCACGCACAATGTTGTTTTTCTATCATGTGACCACTTTACATTGTTTTTATACTGAGCCAGTATAAAAAAGTTGAAATCCGTATATGGTCAAACTAGACTTCAAATAAACCTTTGCATTTTTACATTATAAACTTGATTTTAGTATGACATTTTTGTAGGACATGGCTGATCACCACAATGTAGGTTATTTCAGGTTTTACTGTCTGTTTAGTATTATTATAGTACATACTATTATAGTATTTATTCATATTTTGAAGTAGCTTTTATTTTTCTATTGTGAGTTTTCACTTTCATTTGAGTAACTTTGTTATGTGCTTTTGTAAACTTAATTAGTTGTCCTTTTTAACACGTTTAGTAATTTTAGAACTTCAACTTATTTCAGTTAGTTTTCTAGGGAAACTTAATTAGGCTTTTTAAAGAAAATGATTTTTCTTTTTATAACAATGGGTATACGTAAATAACACTCTTAGCAATAGTACTGCATCTAAACCTCTTGACACCTTTAGTTCACCACATGTATTTTCCATTAATAATCTACAAGTACTTGTTAATTTGACCCTTGTCTTGTTTTCTGTTGGTTTCTAATGAACAAAAGTGTTTTTAAGTCGATTAGCTCTAAATGTGATCCTTTCTCTCTTTTCCTGCACCCGTGTCTCTCTCTGTCTCAGAGCTCATTTATAAAGAGGTGATGAACTTCGAGGAGAGAACAAAGAATGGTGTGGTGAAGGGACAGCCCTCTCCCTCAGGTACTCTCTGTGCATAAGCTATGCTTCTGTAAGTCAATTTAAAGTGATTTCAGCTGTTTATGAGAAACCCTCCCATTGTGACTGCTCCATTTGTCCCTGTCCCCTCTCATCTCGTCCGTGGTGTGACACAAAAAGAACACGTCTTGAGTGTGATTTCGTGCTAGTTTTTCATTTCGTTGGTAATCTGTAATTTTGACCATGTTGTCTGTTGTAGTCTTTGCTGAAATGAATAAAAGGTGCTGTAAGCCATTTCAGCCACTACTGCTATTCTTTGACTTTACCACTACAAAACAAGTGCTGCGTTCAAGAAATGTCATAATTACCGTAACTACGAGATGAGAACATGTGACGTTCTATTCATAGCTGGTCATTTTTTATGACTGTTTATTCATTTCTATTCCAGCACTATAAATGCCAATAAATTGAATCTGCAGCGGTCAGGTGGTATCCCAGTTTACAAGTTGTAATTACAATTTCTGTAGCATGTGACCGTTTTTTACGGTAATTATGACATGGCATTGAACGTACCTAAAACTCTACAAAACCCCGCCCCCAAAGACTGCTTGACAGCCAGAGTGTTTTTGATTGGCTTAAAAAGCATGGGCCTCTCCTAGAGACTTACAGCATCTTTAAGAAAGCACTTTATAACACTGTATTTAATTTAGCCTATTTTTCACTTGAACAGTTACAATTGGACCTTCGCTAAACCCCGCCTTTAAAAAGTTACTGACCAATCAGTCCCCCATTTTCTCAGACAAGCTTTGTCTCTTTTACAGTGCGTGCGTACATAATTATGCAAGTTGATATTCTGATCATATTTTACCAATTCCAAACCAGATCAATCCTAACAACTACTATTAATTATAATAACAATTATACACGCACTGTATAATTTGGATAAACGTATACGCAGTTCTATCAATTGAAAATATCCAAATGACAGTCAAATGATTTTCATAACCATCTTTCAGGACACTTGTAATCACTTTAATTTGTTTTGATTTTCTGAGAAGCAATTGCCTTGATTCTGGTTCAGAATGTGACTGTCATTTTTTTAATATGAAAAAATGGCAGATAAATGCTTTGCAATGTCACAATTTATTCCAGCCTATTTAATAATAATATCCCAGCATTTATACCACTTTATGCATATTTTACATTATGTGAAGCATGCTTGATTAGCAACCATAACCAAAGGGGCGGAGCTTAGTAAAGGAAACCTTTTAAACCATCATATAAATAAATTCTACATGATTGTAAAAATATCCAAGTTATTGTATAATATAAAATTAAAAAAGCAAACTAATGCTTGAGTTTAAAACATTGCTGAAATGTAAGGAACTGGCCTGGGTTATTTTTTAAACATGTATGTGTATCTGATTTCATATTGTATTGTAATGTATATTTGCCACTGTATATGTACACATGTTTCATAATTAAGGTTGAAGTCCATAACATTGAGTCAACACTGAAATATTTTTAGGATTGATTTAGCATTAAGAATATGCTAATTCACTCAACCTAGAGGCTTTTTCTTGGAGGATTGTGGGATGTCGAGTCTATTTTATCAGCCTGCAGTGTCTCCGTTTAACCTGTAGAGGGCAGCACATGTACACGTGTGTGTGTGTGTGTGTGTGTTTGCATTAGTGCGGTGTTGCATGTCTGCAATCCTGCAGCACTGAAGGTGACAGACAGACAGTGACACGAGCTGAAGTTCTTCCCGTTTACTGTCGTCTCACTCACTTATTAACATCCGATCACGTCAATGATCAATTGGTTTCTAGCTGCTTATGTTTTGTGATATTGCTAGTGTTTGACTTCATTTTGCATGCGTTGTCCATCTTTTTCTGGCCTCATTTTCTCTCTCTCTCTCAGTCGGTCTCCCCCTTTGTAATTAAGTGCTTGTGCTGAAGAAAGCAGTCGCAATGCAGCTCCACATTTCACAGCAGTGTGTGTCGTGTGTGTAGAAAATCACATGTTCAGTTCAATTCGGCTTATTTGTATAGCACTTTTCATAAACGCACATATATGATTTCACAGCAATTTCATAAATTATGGTTTTGACGTATGTGGTTTATAAGAGTAATTAATAAGTGTTTTATGAAAAAGTATTATTTGTATTTTTCAGACCGGCGCAGAGAGCAAACATGAAAAAATGGCGGGTTATTTTCAACATACATTGATTACATGCCTATAAACAAGCTGGAAATCTCTTGACGGATGTGAATTCTTGAAGACTCGTGTTTGTAGATGTCCTGCACCTGCAGTGGACCGTTGTCGATGTGGCGTCCTGTACTAAACAGTGATTCAGTACGTTTAGTTAAACCCGCAGAACTGTACTTGGGTTAAAAATCGATGCAGCTGTAAATCCTCATTGCCTTCCTGTTTATTAAGGGTCTGGGAGTCAGAGATGTGCTTTAAGAAGCTCCATCCTGCAGTATAAATGAGGGATTTATGGTGGTCTCTGGGACGCTTGTTGGAGTGGGGGGGTGACTGGAGGATTGTGTTAAGTGAGAGCAGAGCGATGTAGCTGAAAGTCTATTTTTGAGCAGAGGAAATGGTCAGGAGAAACCCAGAAAACCAGTGAAGACCATATTCAAGCGGGTCTAAAAAACTTCTGCAAAACCCTGCTGGTTTAGCTGGTCAGTCCAGGACCAAAAAAAGTGTCTAAACCCAGCTAAAGCAGTCAAGACCCTTGTTTTGTAGGGCTGGTCGAAGCAATTTTGTTTAGCATAACTTTTTTTAATGGTGCATTTACTGTTCTTTTATCTTTCTTAAAAATACTTTTCAGAAAGTACATTGAAATTAAATAAATTAATGCTTTTACTCAGCAAGGGTGCATTAAATTGATCAAATGACAGTAAAGATGTTTATAATGTAACTAATTGTATCTATATTTTTAATAAATGCTGTTCTTTTAAACTTTTTGATCAAAAAACCCTGAAAAAACCCCGATGTATTATGTTTTCTACAAAAATAGTAAGCAGCACAATTGTCTTCAACACTGATAATAATAAGAAATGTTTCTTACAGACCAAAATTAGGATGATTTCTGACGGATCATGTGACACTGAAGACTGAATGATGAGTAATGGATATTAAAATGGAAAATTTAAATTGTAATTATATTGCTGTTTTTACTGAATTTCTGATTCAATTTCAAACAGAGAAGAATTATTGGCGATGTAAAGGTTTTTCTCGTCTTCTATAGTGTTTGTGGAAATATTCTTGTTCATCTGTGCCGTGAGGCTCTCTGATGCTCTCAGTGTGATGTGATATGTAACTAGCTATCATATTTTGCTGGTCTGGCACATTTCTATAGAACGAAAGAGTGAGCGAGAGAGAGAGAGAGAGAGAGAGAGAGAGAGAGAGAGAGAGAGAGAGAGAGAGAGGCGATAAAACCCCTTGCCGAGCCAATGTCACCCACCCTCTTCATTTTTTCTTCTCATTTTAAAGGGTAGCTTCTGCTTTCATCATTTATCATATCGCCATTATTTCCATCATAACCGTTGGTTCCAGCCCCACTCTGCAGTCATGCTTCAAAATCGCATTGAAATGTTAATCTCAAATAAGGATGTGGGCAATGTAGTATAAAGTTATTGTAAATCATGTTCACAGCACTGAATGGGTATTAAAGAGCCGCCTTCTATTAAAACAAAAGCTGTAGCCCGTCAATCAAGTAAATTAGCTTGTAATGTTATCGTAGGAAGCCGTTTAAGGAGTTATTTGCATTTGATTTTTATCAAAAGCAATCGCCTTGCCTGATTGTATTGGGCTGAGCTCCAGTGTTGAAACAGATTTGGTGAAGGATTGCAGGATTTCGGGCTTGTGGATTTATAGGGCAGCCAGTGCAACTCTCAAACCTGATGATGAAAAATAGGGACAATTTGTCCTTTTTGCAGGAGCCTTTATTTATTACTTTCAAGTAGAGCGTTAGCTCCACCTTGTGGCGCATCTCATTTTTTATGTGCTTTTTGTTACAAGCAATGATTGTGTAACTAGTGATTCTTACTGGAAAATCTTTTAGAATGAATTTTTTAAGTGCATTAATAATAAGAAATGTTTCTTTAGCACCAAATCAGAATAGTGGAATGATTTCTGAAGGATCATGTGACACTGAAGACTGGTGTAATGATGCTGAAAACTCAGCTTTGGAATAAATTACATTGTTAAAATGTTACAACAGAAAGCAGTTAATTTAAATTGTAATAATATTTCACAGTATTAATGTTTTTATTGTATTTTTATCAAATAAATGCAGCCTTGGTGATTAAGATTAAGAGACTACTTTCAAAAACATTAAAAACCTTCATGTTTCCAAATGTGTGTGTGTGTGTGTGTGTGTGTGTGTGTGTGTGTGTGTGTGTGTGTGTGTGTGTGTGTGTGTGTTCTAATGGTTGGTACAAAAATAAGTATATCTTAAAGTCCCCCTGTAGTCAATAATTTTATCCCTTAAAGTGTTATGGATTTTTGAAAATGACCTTTCGTGTAGTGTGTAACATAGCTCTAAGTGATGAAAACACCCTGCAAAGTTTTAAATCTGAAAATGCACCGTATATAAAGTTATTGTCTTTCAAAAGCAAGAGTCATCTCTGAGTCAATGACATGAATCGTTTTTCAAACGAGTCATAAGCCGTTTTCGTTGTGATGTCAAGACGAAACATTATCATATTGCCCGCCCACTTATTTATTGCCCACTAAAATTATAGATATTTACAGATAGATACTCCAAATTTACAATAACAAATATAACTGATGGATCCTTTATGGTAATACATATGGTACAACTACAGTGCAATGCAAATAGTAAAAAGATAAAGTGAGAAGTAATAGTATATAGTTTAGTGTATTAATGCAGATTGTCTGTCGTTCTCACTACTTTGAGGAAAGATTAAGCATGGAGCAAGAATTGCTTTACCAACGTTTATGTTACATCAGTCATTCACACTAGAGCTAATGTATGTATACTGATAGTTTCCACATGTTTACCTCAACAAATTAGAAAAATACTCTAAATAAATAAGTACAAGTAAAATAATCGGTTTGTTGATGGACATGCACTTGCTAATGCTGATGGTGAGGAATTACAGTTGCAATGTGCCTCAAACTGAGTAGTGTATCACTGAGAAACGTCCTGCTCGAGTCGTCCTTGCGATGGAGGTTCGGTTTGAATAACTAGTTTTTCCAGTATTTCATCATCGCACTCACGCTCAGATTGATATGGTCTAGACATGTGCCGGTATTCGGTAATGCGATAAATCGCGGTAATGAATATGCACGATATTGTTATCGCGGGCACTTCAAAATACCGTGAAAAATAATAGATCCGAATTTAGATTTTTAGAATGCGCATTAGCTTATTTTCCATCAACCGTTAAAAAAACCCAACTGCGTCTATGCTGCGCAAAACACGTGCGCACTCTGATGTAAACAATCCCCACGCACTGTGTTCATGCGGCGCAGTGCGCGCTCTAGTCTAATGTAAACAATCCTCGCATGGAGAAGAAGCATGGCGGAAGGAGGAACGCTGCCGACGATTTATCTCCTTTCGAAAAGCAGAACTGCTATGAAGCAGGTAAAAGAGTAGCTACACTTGAGAACACGTAGATGTGAAATTGAGAACTTCATAGCATTCAGCTTGAGACTCACGCAATCAACACTTTTCACATGCTCTCACGCCACACATCCATTTTCTCACGCAGAGAAAAATCACGGAGCAAAGAGGACACTGACACCGACAGACTAGAGAGAGCAGGTTACTTTTTATATGAAAAAAATTCTCAGCTCTCAGGTTCTGTCCATTTTATCACGAAATGCAGACAATAAATACCGTTTTGGCGCTTGTAAATGTGACGTGACAGATCACTGTAGCACCTTAGTTCAAGTGAACCGATCATCTGTTTTTATTTAAAGATATAGTACAACTTCCCGAAAGGTATTATGCCTCTCATACATAATGGATCAATCAGTGTTTTTCAATCACGGAAAGAGGTCAATAAAACTGCAGGAGAACAATCGCCACAGAACGTTACATTTACCTCAGGAAAGCCATTTAATTACCAGCACATTAGTTGACTAGAAAAAAATAGAGAGGAGAATTTTTCGCTAAATATGTGCACTATATTACATATTTATTATTTTTTTACTTATGTCATTAGGCTACATAATTGTTATTATAATGAAAACCACATTATATTTAATTTGTTAATTTTAACCTGTAATAATACCAGTTGATAGGGCTTTCTGTATGTTTACAGAATTATGTGAGATATATTTTTTCTTGAGCAAAATGTACATGTAGGCTATCTACTGTAGCCTACCTAATATTTATCCAAATGAGTTAAGATTGAAATCAAATCAAGAATTGAACTGAAATCGTGAAAATTGTGTTAAGCAATAATACAAACAGTAGCCTACCAGTCACTCTACCATGTAAACATTGTAACATGTTGTCACTAAACTTAATAAAATTCTGTTTAGTTACCAAATGTTTTGACAATCACAATTACACCTATTGTGATGCAAGTTGTTTTTTTTAGATCCCCTCCAATCCATCTGTTTCTCTTATGTAAATAAAATATCGTGATAATACCGTATACCGTGATAAAAGCTCAATCAATTAATCGCAGCATGAAAATTTGATACCGGCACATGCCTATATGGTCAAATCGATACTGTTCGTTACTGTGTTTAGTTTACAGTGTAGGAAGCCTCAGGACAGCTGACGTTGTTATGCAATGGGCGTTTTTTGTTCCCGACACGTGCACTGTACGCGGTAGACCAATCACAACAGACTGAGCTGTCTGGCCAATCAGAACAGAGTAGTTCGCAGAAAGGAGGGATTTAGAGAGATTGATTCAACTGATGAGTCGTTTGAGAATAATTGAAAATGTGGTGATGTGCAAATGTATATTATGAGAAAATTAAACACTTTTTTAAAACTTGTTTGAACCTGTTGTAGGTGACTCCAAAACAACATTAGGAAACTTTAAATATTTAAATGTTTTTTTTCTCTACACCCTTGACTCATTTAGTATACGCGGTTCTACGAATATGCAAATTAGCCCCGCCTCCACTCACTCACACCAGCTCAGAGATCCACTCATTGACGTTATTGGTTACAAGTTTGTGACGTCAGAAACACCAGCGATTTTAAACCATGTTTTTGAGAATGTCTTTGGTTCACTGCAATTTTAAAAAGAAAATACTCAGCAATGGTGTTGACTTATGAATTTGCACACGGTTTGTCCTACAGCATATAGACATAAACAACATTAAAAACTTGATTTTAACCACAGGGGGACTTTAAGAAAATAATAGAGTAAAAATAGTTGATATATTCTGTGCTTATGGTTCGGGACAGCATGGAGAGGGTTTAGGATAGTCATCTGTTGGCATTTGTACAAAAACATGCCTCAACATCCTACAATATCACCTCAGAGACTCAGTCCATGGACTCCACCCTTAAAGGCCACACTTTCACCCGTCTGAGATATTTGTACACGTTTTGTTGTTATTGTATTTTTTGGTATTTGATCTTCTGCTTATAGTATCTATTAGCCCTGAGGGCACTGTGGCTGCGCTTTCTTTTTTCGTTGTAACCGTTTTTCCCCCGTTACTTCCCTTAGCGCAGGTGCAGCCATGAACAGCAGCGAGAGCCTCCCCCCCTCCTCCTCCGTCAACGACATCTCCTCCATGTCCACCGACCAGACCCTGGCGTCCGACACCGACAGCAGCCTGGAGACCTCTGCCGGACCCCTGGGGTGCTGCAGGTGACTAACCGCCTGCCTGCGCAACCCCGTGTTCTTCAGAAGGTGAACCCGCAAACCTCGGAAAAATGGAATTAACGAAATCAAATTTAAACCATGAGTTAATATATGCGTAAAATAATGTACCATGAGTAAATGACGACAAAGTGTGCATTTTCATTCTGAATATGTATATTTATGAATCTTCACTAGTTGCTTTGCTTCGAATCCCCTCATATGGCATCCAAAAAAATAGAGACTTAAAAAAAAGAGAGCAAAAAAAAGGACTTAATCGGGCATCTCTGTAAAGTGTACATTGACTGGCTGCTATCTAATACCTTGCGATTTTCTGTGCTTCAGTCGATGTGTCAGGGTGGGCTTTTATTTTAATGAGCACTGTACAATAATCGATCAACCCTTGTATTCTGCCTTTTTTTTTTTTGCTTGTGCCGAAACCCCCAACTGGTTTCGGATGGGCTGGTGTGTCTCTGTGCGATTCCTTGTAAGGTATAATAATAATAATAATATGTACAATGGCGCCCCCTATCTCTTGTATATATGTAATTGTGTACAGCTGTGAGGTGTTCTCAGAGTGGGACTGACGGCCAGTAGAGGGAGTTTTCGCACACCTTGCCACATTACAGCTAGCCACCCGTTTCCCTTTGCCTGTAGTCTTGCATGGTCAGAGAAAAAAAAGTACTTAAGCTAATTATAACATATACAATTATAGAGAACCGTGTTTATATAACATTTAAGGAGCTGAAGGGTGAATGTATCTGTCGCTCGACAGGAAGTGAGGCTGCTTTAAAGGAAGCCATAGAGGGGTACAAGCACTGTCGCTGTCATTTTCCCACTTCCAACAGCCCTTTCTTCGTGTTTGTGAAACTCGCCCTCTCTGCGGCAGCCTTGCATGCTTTAACTTCACCTTTGAAAGGTGTGTGTAACTAAGTCGAGAGCATGAGCCTCATCTTCACTTTTGGTTCCTCGTTCACATCCACGCAAACTAAACCTCATCTCGAAATGCATATTTTTGTGTTGGCTGAAGGGAATCAACGTGCTAAACTACCTAAACTTCACAGCAGGAGTTTATTATTAAATTGTTGGATTTGGGAAGTGCCTTTGAAATAATGCAGTTTCCTCCTCAAAACACGAATACAGTAAACGCGACGGGTCTGATAGAGGTGTCGGATGTGTCAGGTCTGTTTACCCAATCCCACAATGTCCTATTCATATAGATTTCCTAGTGTAGTCTAAGTGTCTGATTTAAAGTCACTGTATGTATAAAAAAATGGAGGAATAAAAAGGCACCTGGACAAAAATCTGTTATAAGACCACAGAACTGAGAACTATAGTGGCCTCAGACAGCATTTGGACATTTACAATACACTTAAAAAAGTTATTACATTAAAAGAAAAGAAATGTCAGTCCTCCTCAAGTTCACACACGTGTAGTTAATCACATTCAATTTCAACAAATTCCACTATCGTTTGACTACTGTAAAATGTCCAAAGTTTCGTTTTTAGTAATCATATTAGGTTAAAAAAATGCTACTATTATTTTGTTATATGGATTTACATGTATTTTTAATAAATGTCTGAAGTGTCCAAATACGCTTTGGGGCCACTGTTTGTTCCCATGTAACCCCTCCACATTCACATTAATTGTTCCATTTTTTTAAAAGACGAGTATAATGTAGTTTTAAATTTTCACAAACACTTGGCTGATGTTTTCAGTATTAGGTAAAGTTTAGCTTCATTGAATATACAAGTACACAGTAAATTGAACATATAATATTTAAGTTGTACGGTTTTGTTTTGTACCTGTATTTGTCTGATTTGATCCGTGTACTAAACATTTTAATAAAGGGATGAAATACACATGATTTTTTTTTGGTTTGTTTATGTAACAAAGCTCTCATTTTCTAACTCATTATCATCCAGAAACCCTTTTTGTGGACAAAATTGGTTAATTAGTATTAATAATTAAATTATTTGTATTTTTAATAACACATTTATGCATTGCATGTTAATGTTGTATCTGATTCTGCTTAAAAAGTACACTATGTAACTTTTTGACTCTCTAGCGAAGAACGTTGTTTTGGTTGTGGTTGACTTCGCGGATGAATATGGTTATCACACTGCTGATAAAACGCGCACTACTAGGCTTAACCCTCTTAATAACTAGTTGGGAAGGATCTCAAGCTAGCCGAAGATGTAATAGCTTTACCTATTAGTAGACAGACAAGGTACTTCCTTCAAAATATATTCCAGCACTGCGCTACAATAATGAAATGACCCTTCAAAATAGAAAATGCTTTACAGTGAGCTTTGTTATGAGAGCTAAACTTGCATATGACAATTTATCAGTTCAATAAAACACCTTACCTTGTTCGTTGAGTAATAAAATCACCATCTCTGTGTCGCTTTTAGGCCTACAACATGGCAAATCCCAGTTCTCTCCATCTCTAAAAGCCAAGCCATGGATTATTGTTTCAATACGAGCTTTGTCGCGTTCTCTGTTTGCCAGCAGGTTCTCCTCTGTTAAGCGTTTTATAACAACGGGTCATTTCCCACAGGTTGGAGATTTAGTGAGCTTCATCCACATCAACCTTTCTCTCTCATCGTGACAACATACCCCTCCAACAACATTCAGGCGTCAAAATAGCCGGAGCAACTTTTCTCCTTTTACCGATGTGAGGACGAAGAGACGCGCACGCGCGAGTGACGAATGAATGCAATTTCCGGCGAAACCCGTCCTGTCAGGTCTAAAATATAAACCCGCTCACGGGCGTAATTTCCTATGGGGACAGGGGGACATGTCCCCCCCACTTTTCAAAATCCCGTTTGTGTCCCCCCCACTTTCAAGTTCGTTTGTTACGAATTTTTTAACCGCACGCCGTCATCGCCACGGAGGAGCAGGAGTGCCGATGCGCGCGTCCGCATCCAGGTACGTCGCGCCCACTAGTCCACACTCTAAAAATAGCTCACTGAAAGTTCTAATGAGCAGGTATCGCGCCTATTCAAGCGCGAAAGAGAACTGGATGCAGGCGTGCGTTGTGTGCGTGAGGACATTCACAGACAGCGCCAGAATCCAGTTCTCTTTCGCGCTTGAATAATAACATGCACATTAATGCCAAAATGTCAAAATTATCAATTGTATCCTCACAAGAACAGTCTTAAACGAGTTAAATAAAATCTTAAATGAAAGTCAAGAGTAAATGAGAAAATGAAATGTAAGATCCTGTCATGCAGCGTCAGATCTTAAAGGGACAGCAGCCAATTCTGTCTATCAGTAAAGTTAACCAAAGAACAAAGGGGAACAGAGCAAATTACTCGCTGATCTTGTCTAAAGAATGCTTGTAGCTTTAATAAGGATTTTTCTATATTTAATTTATAATTTATGCAGTGCAGACTATTTGATAACCTTATTCAATTTCTGTATATTCCGTACCTGTTAGACAGGAAGGGCACAGGTAAATATAACATTTATTATGGGTTCATGTGAGGATTGTTTAAAGTTAATTTAAAATAAAAGTTGTTATATTTTTGAAGCCTAATGAATGTTTCAAATTTGGAGGGAACAATCCTTTTCATCGAGACATTAGTAGCTATATTAATATCAGTGATACTGGCCTTCATTCATAAAAAGATGCTATTAAACAATTATTTAAAATATACAGTTTTTATGTTGTTTTTACATTACAGTGGAAATTGGGTCTCACATAATTTCAATTTTATTTACACACAAAACATTAATGGTGAACATTTTTGACTTTATAAAGTGATTCTCTCAAGTCTTTGCAATCGGCCCCTATTAAACAATTATTCATAGTTTAGTAGCCTACTTTTATTTTTGGATAAAAACCTGGATTTTGTATCACCATAGTCCCTACATGTATGTAAATGCAGGAAATGGGATTCAAATCGGAAAAAAAATCCCCCATTTTGTGTCCCCCCCACTTTTCAAACCAAAGTTACACCCTTGAACCCGCTTACCATAGTGAATCAGGGTAAGACAATCATTTTTTTGGAAAAATAATTGATGATGTTTATTGTGTGTTCATTTTAAACAAACAAACAAACAAACAAACAAACAAAAAAGTTACATAGTGTACATCTTTAGCCTACATGCAGACGTTTGTTTTACAGTAAACAAATGTGTTCAATTGAAATTTTATTTATTTTATGACAGTCACATGCATTTGACATTGAGTCGACCCAAAGTGTGATTTCATTCTAGACTTCTATCTGACACTTTCAGAGCTGAATATGAAATCATGTTCAAACATAAAACCTCAGAATTATGATATTGAAAGCCATTTAAATTCCCATTTTTTTTGCCTGAACATTATCAGAAGTTTCCCAACCTAATCAGACATTTCCACCATAATAACATAAAAATTCTTACGTCATACGGTACAAAGTAGCTAATACATATAATATGTAGAGGACAGAGAGGGTTCTGGGAGGTCTCCAGTCTCTGCAAAATATTTCAATATGGCTGCTGATGATTTTACAACAGGGTGGACGCCTACAGTAGTTTTTGTATTTCAACTGTTAGAATTCAATACTAATTGTACAACCGTTGATTGCGTTTAATTTAGGAATAGACGGATAGCAATGTTGTGTGGCATCTTGCATTTTATACAGGTTATTTTTCGACTAAAGGCCCTCGTATCTGTCGGGTCACTCACAGGGTTCATTTGTGCGACTCCATCGTCTCAGTCGTCTATTTTGAAACTCAACTTAAACCATTATGAAATGAATCTCAAAACGTTAACTTGAAGTATGAACTCAAACTATAAGGCTTCCTCATATGAGAGGTTGAATGAGTGTAATGTCAGCCCAGGAGTGTGTGTTTCTCTCATGGTGCTTGAAATAAAAACAAAAAAACACTTAGGATTGATGTCTCAGAATGGCTTCTGATCAAAGTAGGTGTCAACATTGAATGTGTGTACTTTTCAGAATGATATAATGCTGCTTCTGAAACCATTATAGGCCTGTGCGAGCAGTGATATACTTGGGAAGCCACTACTGTTGCATTGTGGGTAAAGTATTGAGTGTTAAAGCTGAAAGAACGTGGCAGGTGTGCTGTACGTGCTGTATTGTAGAGTTTGACTTTGTCTCGTAACAGTGTGAGCAGGGAGCGAAAGATTGGAAATGATGTAACTTAACAATGTGCTATTATGATGTCATCATTTATAATCAAACTGATTGGTTGAAATGGTGGCCTTAACAGAATTGTAAAATGGTTTTGTTTTAATCTGTTAATTAGTCCAATTTAAAAAAACCTGTTCATTATCCAGTCTTGAATGTTCATCATAATTAATGCATGTTCACTAGAGATGAAACCGTTCAGCAGCTCCAGATTACACATCTGTCATGTTATGTTTGAAATTAAGGTATATTCAATGTCATATTTCCGTATGAATTAC
>CM070834.1:11692952-11800452 GCA_036326025.1 Chrosomus eos
TCCCATGATTTTGATGCATTCTGCGTCATTCTGTGTGTTTTATGTTGCCTTAAAGAATTATAACAATTGGACATTTCAAAGCAAAGCACAATTTTTCACTATAAGGGATATTGATTTCCAGAATTTGTTTGGGAGTATGCTGTATTGATTCATAATGTTCATTTTGTGGTTGCACACATCAGACCACCCACAGATTTCATGTGTGGTCGACCCCAGCGACTGATACAATAACACCAGACGGTTTAAATGTGGTCACATAATTTAATTTCATCGCATTTCACTGAATGCATCAAGCTACAGTAGAAGCATGGACAGCTGTGACAAGGCAAATGACCCCAAACGCACAGACACGTGGTCCGAGAGATGAACAAACCCCATCGGGTTTGAATCGTCAAGTCTTTAGTCTTCATTTTAACAGACTTCCTCTCGTCTAGCACCGCTGAAAGCAAATGATGTGCGACAGGCACAAATGACAAAGACAGGCTGAGCGTTTGCCCTGTTTTCACCAGTATTTACAGGTTTCCTTGTCTACTTGGTTTTGGTCATATCGGGATCCACTGCAAAAAAGCATGTTCTCCATCAGTATTTTGGTCTTTTCCCAATGAAAATACATTAAAACCCTTACAATTTATCTGGGACATTATTCAAAGTACAATATATATATATATATATTATTTTTTTTTGCAAAGCCGCTGGCCATCAAGTACCATCCCTAAATATTCATTTGTTAATGAATATGATTTAATGAAAAATGTTTTAATTTGATCATTAGGCTTTTGCATAACATTTATGAAAAATAATATAACACTGGCACATATAAAAACTGATGGAAAATGTTAATGTCATTATGCAATAAGAAATATTTCAAAATGTTTGCCACTTGTCATATTCGTAATACAGAAAACAACAGCAACTCGTATGCTTACAGTAAGTGCAAGGAAAAGCCTTGATATAAAATGTATACATACATTTCAACACATGAGAATTCTGTTTAAATATCAGTACGTACATTAAACATTACTTTAATTTGCATTTATACAGACATTTGTTTTTCACCGTGGAATTGTTAACATCGTTTCGCATTTATATACACAAAGAGGATACACGACAGCTCAAGGACACGTTTGGTTGGATCACAAGAAGAAATACGAGTAACATTCCTGGTTCTGTCGTCCTACAGGAGTTTCCCATCATCTAAGACTCATTGTTCGTTCTCATAATTCATCCGTTTTCTTACATTCAAATGTAACAGCCGAGAGTTCATCTTACCGTTCGCTTTCAGGGCAAAGGTTTTCTGTCATTATTTAGAGTCAGAATCCACTTTCTTTTCTTTATGAATTCAATCCAACAGAAATCTCACAACTGGTCCGCAATCAGCTCGAATCGAGCGGACAGGTGACAGCGGCCGTGAAGGTTGATTTAGTCACGTTCTGTCTGAGAACAGCCACAGTGTAATGTTAATAATAGACTGTCCTCAACACAAGCGTGGATGAAGACACTCACTGGATCCAGATGGTGTTGGCTCTGTCAGGCCGTCGCGGTTCTGCGGTCAGGTCTCCGAATGTGGAGAAGAACTGCTCCATCTCTTTCTGCAACATTTCGTTTCTCTTTTCTGCATCGTCCTTGGCTCGCTCTGCGTTCCTCAGCTTGATCTCCACCATGGTGTATTTCTTCTTCTCTTGGTCCAGCTCTTCGTGTAGATTCGCCATCACTGTCTCCAGCTCTAGATTCCGATGCTCCAGACTACAGAGAAGATGGGGAAGGGTGGGGGAATACACTATTAGTACTGTGATAGTTTAATAAAACACTTAAATCGGTTATTTAGGTGAAAGTTAATTATATCATGAAGCACAGTTTTTTTTTACTCCAAAAAGAACAAACACCATGAATTTAGACATTAATCTCTGCCAGAAATCCAAGTGAATGCAAATATGCTGCTTCTAGATGCATCACATCAGGCTTGACATCAGATCAGTTATATTTCCATCCAAGAGAACTTTTTATGCAAAAGACCCACCTGAATCAATTGTTATTACAATAACATAATAATAATTTTAATTTTATATATATTTATATATATATATTTTATATATATATATATATATATATATAAAATTAAAATTATTATTGTATAAAATACATGTTTAATTACACATATACTTTTGTTTTATCAAGTGGGAAAATTGACTTTTTTGTGAGTATATATATATTTTTTTATTATGGATGGATTTTTTTTGGCAGTAATAAATTATGCAAAAAAAGCAACAGGTAAATATTTTTAAATTTTAAAATATTTTAAAATTTATATTTTAAATCTCTTATACTATGTGTGAGTGTGTGTGTGTGTGTGTGTGTGTGTGTGTGTGTGTGTGTGTGTGTGTGTGTGTGTGTGTGTGCTTGTTTTTGTGATATATGAGGACACAAATGTGTATAATGACATGCATATTACACTGGTATTACAACTTACACGTGATATATGAGGACATTGCATGAGTCCTCATATTTCAAATAGCTTCAAAAACATAAAAAACAATGTTTTTTTTTATAAATGTAAAAATGCAGCATGTCTCCTGTGATGGGTAGGTTTAGGGACAGGGGCAGTGTAGGGGGATAGAATATATAGTTTGTACAGTATAAAAACCATTACGCCTATGGAATGTCCTCATAAATCACAAAAACAAACGTGTGTGTGTGTGTGTGTGTGTGTGTGTGTGTGTGTGTGTGTGTGTGTGTGTGTGTGTGTGTGTGTGTGTGTGTGTGTGTTTTTGGGTGATTATTGGTGTTTTCCCATTTTTGTGGGGTTTTCTTCTATAGATCACATGAAAAATGTAGTAGATGGAAACTGATTTGTTGCAGCATCTCTTATCACTCACACTGATTCGCAAAAGAAAGAGAGGCATGCAAGTTGGAAACAACCAGGGTGAAAAATGAAATCAGGTACATTTTCTGTACATTTTCAATTTCATTAAAACTGTGAAAAACATCTCTTATTTGTGTACTCTCCTACAAAGGACAAAGGCAATCAGTATCCTGGTACCATTAGTTTTAAATCAAAAGTTACTTTTATGCTTAAACATAGCTCTCACCTCTTGATCCTGGCTTCGTATTCATTCTTCTGCTTGAGCATTTCCTGTTTGAGGCTGGCCACCAGGCTGTGTAGTGCACTGTGGTTGGTGGGTCCATTTGTGATGGCAAACGTTTCACTGTTATCGCTGCTGCTGGTTCCTCTGCTCCCCCGGCCTCCTCCAACACTGGTTCGCTGCTCCTTGTCATCCGCCACCAGTCTGTTGTCCTCCGGTACTGGCCTTTCCAACAAAGGGTCCTCGAAGTTGTTGCCAAAGAAGTCCTGCTCTGGGCACGTGGTCGTAGAGGAGCGGCAGGAGGTTGAGTTTTCCGGTAGGGAGATCTCGCAAGACGAGGTGGACCATGTGGCGCTATCCACGCTCTGCTTGTCCTCACAGCTGCTGCTCAGACTGGGCTGTGTCGTCTGCTGCTGATGGATGTGGACGTTGTCGTATGTGGACAGGCGGTTCTGCTGGTGCTCGGCGTCTCGACTTTTAACCTCACGCATTGTAACGTGACCATTGGGCACCCAGAGTCCATTTCGCCCGTTCAGAGTCCCAATCGTCACGTCAGTGCTGGATATGCCCATTCGGACGACACCATTCTGGACCCCCATTTTAGTGCCCGAGCCCTTTATCGCACCCGTCCGACGGGCATGCAGGGTGCCGACATTAGGTAGAGTCTGAGTCTTTTCCTGATTGGCGTCACATGAGGACGATGACGACGAGCTGAACGATCCGTTAGTGACGATCCCGCTGCCTTTGCTGAAAGCCGGGTTCTTTTTTACCGCCAGTGGCGGACTGCGGGTCACCTCGAATCGCTGTCCGCTAAAACCGTTACGTGGGCTGCCCGAGCGGGGAGAGCCATTGTCCAGAGGAGCCCGGGTGGGTGATTCGGGTGCGTCCCAGGTGCATTGTCGCACCCCACTGGTGTTATTGTTCTCTTTGTTTTGTAGCTGGCCATTTGTAGGCCGTTTCTGTGTCTCATTGTTGTTATTATTAACCAGTTCCAGGGTGCTAGTATGGTCCTCTTCGGCCGGGAAAAGAACATCATGCCGGCCAATCAGAACGGCCATCAACTGCTGAACCAGTACTGTGCCTGAACACATGACAAACAGATTGCTCAAACACTGAAATAATCATGATTTAGAGCTGTCTGGAGTGAGATAAGGACAAAAAGACCTACCTTCCATTATAGTTACCGGGTCCTCAACCTTTGGCCTCAGAATATTTGGCCCAAAGACCGTAGCCAGATTTTGTACGCTCATTTTATTCACACCTGAGTAAGACTGAACTTCATCCAAAAACCTAAATCCAAAGAAAGAAGGGTCTTAACTTTACAACTGAGATTTCTGCAACTGAATGTACAAATCTGAATGTGTAAATAAAAATAAATAAATATGTAAATACATAAAAATGTAAGAGTAACTGAAAAGTGGTGAGCAGTATGACCCAAATTTTATATCATGGCATCTTTTTTTTTAATAATATTAATATAAAATAGCCATGTAGTAATATTTACGTATTTGTTGGTTGGTTTATTGTATGGAACTTGATAGAGGCAAACAAAAACAAAACAAAAAGATTATATTTTATACGGAACCCAGCACATGACGAGGGAATATATATATATATATATATATATATATATATATATATATATATATATATATATATATATATATATATATATTGTGTCCACAAGTTAATAATCCATTCCCTCGTTTTACTAAATCGTGGCCACATTGTAATAATTTGTTTCTTTTGTTTAGAAACAACTGTACATAACTGTACTGTACAACATGGCCATGATTTACTAAAAAGAGGGAACAAATTAACAAATTGCAGGAATTCATTCTTAAATTGTGGCCATGATTTACTAAAACATAGGGGTGTCAAAATTAATCGTTTCTTCGATGCACCGCGATGCAGACGAGGACGATTCGGTTTCGGTTCAGTAATAGACCATAACCGGTTATAATGTACTGACACTTGTCTGACGTCATTTAACGCGTATGTGCTTTGTCGCGGTAGCAAACACTGCTGGCAGAGGGAGACGAGACGCGAGTGCGAGTAATTAAACATTCTTACATACACTTCTTATATGAGCATGCAAGTTACATGCGCTTCTTGAGGCACACACGCACACACACGCAAGGTCTCTCGCTCTCTCCGTGCACGCGCTACACGGTTTGAACATACATTCACGTTGCCTTTCGAAAACCGGGACGTTCAGTGTCCCGGGAATCGGGACAAACCGGGACAGCAACCCTTCCGCACCCGATGGTCAAATTACACTTATTCTGTGTTGTTTCGCGTGATTATGGATGATCGTCTTCAACAGCGGACTCGGTGACGGTTGATTTGCGCGTCTCCAGGGTAACATTATACAGTACACTGATGAATGAGCACTGCTTTTAATGAACATTTCTTTAAAACAAAATTATTTTGAAAGAATTTCATTTTCTTAATGGCATAAACAGGCTTTAGTCCCATGAACTTAAACTGGAATGTCTCTGTTTTTGTCACTGCGACTTCCTGAACAGGCGAACATGCGCGCGCGCGCATACATCACTTTTGAAGTAAAATTGAAAATTAAGGATGCGGTGCATCGCAATGCATCGCGATAATCGAATTGAACCGAATCGATGACATGATAATCTTAATCGAACCGAACCGTGAGACCAGTATAGGTTCACACCTCTACTAAAACAAGGAACAAATTTCTAATACGTGGTCAGATATATATATATACTGTATGTATATATATATATATATATAGTATATATATATATATATATATATATATATATATATATATATATATATATATATATATATATATATATATATATATATGTTTTTATTTTTTGTATGCATGTCATAGGGCTCCTTAAAATATATAACAAGCAAGAGAACGGTTGCGGAGTTAATTCACTGACTTACTCAAAGACTTACTGTTAAGTAAATGTTTTTATAATTCACTTACAAAGAGAGTTACCATATATAGCCACAATTCACAACATCAATGCATAATGTGATGAGACACAAAGGAATAAAATAAAACAAATCACTTACCTGCATATGTATTTAAGCAGATTGTAGTTCACCAGAGGTAGACCTTCTACTTGCCCTCTTAATTCCTTCATTCCCTGTTTAAAGACAAAAAAACAAACAAATTATATTAAAAAAAGGAAATATATGCATTTGTTTGAACCGACATCTGTAATTCAATTTGAAAAGATCTGGACTAATATACATAATTTTAAGTCTTACTAAATCAAAAGACATTTTAACCTGTCCCATTGCTTTTAAAATGCTTCCTAATTGACTTTAAATATTCATATTGCAATATATTTTGTAATAACCATGCTATTCGTCTAGGCACGGGTCAGTGAGTTTAACAATTGATGACTGTCTAGATGTAATGATGCGCTCCATCCCAGATCTGTTTTTATCATGTTTGATATGTCTTTTCCCTGCAGGCTCTCTCTGAGGAAAATGACTTAGTTGCACCACATGAGAAAGCTATTTCTCAAAAACAAATGGATCCAGTACAGCCTTCAGCTTCATTTGGCATCGTACCACGATTCTTTGAGTGTGCCGTACTCGAGGGATTCTCACAGGTACGAATCTCGTTCAAAACCTTGGGCCAGTAAATTAAATTCAATCTTGCAAAACCCCATTGTGCTCTTTGATTCTATCCTGAAAAGCCTCTGGCTGGACACACTGGTGATTTACGCAAGGTAAAAGTTGAACATTAAAGTCAGAATGAGGCTGTTTCCATTCCTCAGGGTCGACCCGGTCTTCTTCAGGCTCAGCAAAAATAAGGAATGGATGTATACAAGATGAAAGACGACCGCAGGAGAATAATGTGATGAGTCATATGCCATTCCCTCAGCCTGCTGGTGGGAACCAAACTCAAACAGAAATGAGAAATAGCACCAAAGAGGTCAACAATACCTCGAGTCTACAGTAGACGCATTATGAAAAAGATAACATCCTTTACTTTTATTCAGTCTGTTAAACCAAGTATTGTAAAACACCAAATGACAAACAACTGCAGGATCAGCGGAGCTAAACTCCCTTAGTTTAGGCCTAATTTGCCTCATTTTAATTGACCTAAGTTGATCGAATAGTATAACAAGCAAGCAAGACAAATCCCTATTTAAACAGTAAGGAGTGAAATATACATGTGTCCAAAATGTGGCTAAGTGAAATTTATAACAAAATGCATACACGCATTGTATTCTCAATGTTTCCAACAATCTGATGTACACTTGCTGAGAAAGTTAAAGTTAAACTGTTAGTAGTGGGAGTTTTTTTGCAAGAAATTAAAACTTTTATTTAGCAAGCAATCAAATCAGCATATTAGAATGATTTCAGAAGGATCATGAGTAATGATGCTGACAATTCAGCTTTGCATCACAGGAATAAATGACAAATTATTTAAAAATAACTCTTTTCACTATTTTTGATCAAATAAATGCAACCTTAGTGATCAAGAAACTTATTTCAACAATAAAAAAAACGTAGCATATATAGTATCTGGCAACCTGAATCATTAATGACACTCATCAATCAAACTTTTGAGTACTGAGGTATGTTACCGCCGCAAAGCAAGTACAATGGAGTCGCATGCTTGCAATGTGATGATCAACCATTCATGCCTTAATTTTTTTATTTAATGTGTTATGAGGTGACTCACTTCATCCTGGTCTTTGCTGAAGAGTTTGGTGCAGGCCAGAAACTCTTCATATTTACAGAACGGGATGACCGGCTCTGGCAGCTCTCTCAAGTACAGCTTCAACAAGGACGCCACGGTGTGAACGTCTGTGTTACTGCAGAGAAAGAGGAAAGTGTAGACATATTAATGTTAATGTGACCAATGAAAAGCTGAAAGCATCCAGACCAAAAAGAACCAAGAGAACTGAACTACAAGTGTGAACACACACTATAGAGAGATTGTGGACATCCCTGTGTCGGTATCCTAGTGTATCTAATGATAAGTAACAGAAAGCTGGTTCTACTGTAAATCAAAGCAAGTACTAGCCCGTCACTGATCAGCCCTGTAACAGTCACGTAGAGGACCTGGGCTTGCGGTGACGCCGTAACATGCTGGATTTATTGTCACTTCCTGGGTGGGCTGTACAGGAATAGCCGGCACATGTATAATGTAACCGCCAAATGTATTTTCTGAGCAATGACCCTTTATAATTATCACCTTTACTTCAGACACCAACAAGATCTAAATATGAACGGTGTTAAATATGCAGTGTGCTTTTCCTGGTGTCTCTTCCTGTGTGGAGCTCTGACAGCCATCGCTAAAATCACAGACTGTAAATCAACTGGAAAACAGCTGCTGGTGTTATCCGCATGGAAGTACGGAGAAAGCTCTTCTCGAAAGAGAAAGTGTCCACGTCTACATTTACATAATGTAATGAGGAGACATTCCATTCAAATGAACAAAATACTGGATAAACATCGATACTAAATGGAAAATAGGCCATTTGGGGAACGTCATATAAAGGGAGTAAAAATCTGGTGTTGTTAAAAAGGAAGCTTGTGTCTTGCTAATTCATAAATGCAAATGTGTGGATAAATATTCCAGATTTAGGTTCTGTAATGGCAGACATCTGAGAAGAAAGCAAATCAATGTGATCAAGCAAAAAGCAAAAAAATTGCACGCTAATGGGTTTTATTATGAAGTGAAAGTATGTTGAACAAGATTCATAGGCTCTAAACAGAGCTGTCAACTGAGTTTTTTCACTTTGATTTGTCACTGGAGCCAGAGTAAACTAAAATCTTTCATAATGCATTTAATTAGGACTCAGCTCAGGCATTATTTAAATGCTATGGTATTTGAAAAGAGCAAGATGTTGCAGGTCACCATGTATGAATTTAACAGATATGCTTATACAAAAGCATATCTGAATGTTTAACTGCATTCAAGTTAAACACCACTTACACAAGTTTGGGGTTGGTAAGATTTAAAAAAAAAATAGTTTTTATGGTTTTGAAAGCTGAATTTTTACCCATACTCCAGACTTCAGTGTCATACACTCTTAAAAATAAAGGTTCTTTATTTGCATCTGGGGTTTCATGAAGAACCTTTGATATCCATGGAACCTTCCAATTCCACAAAAGGTTCTTTATAGCGGAAAATGTTTCATTTTAAAAAAAATGGTTCTTTTATGAATTTGGTCACTTAAAGGTTTTTTGGGGAACCAACATTTTTTCTTCTATGGCAAAAACCCCTTTTGGGAACCTTTATTTTGCACAAAAAGTTATTCATAGTGAAACAAGATTCAAGTCTAAAAAAAATAAGTTCAAGTCTTTTAAAAACTGATCACTGAAAGGTTCTTTGGGGGCCAAACATTTTTCTTTTTGGCATTGCTGTGAAAACCACCTTTTGAAATAATTCATACAGAGACTATAAGTGTATTTAGAGCAAGTACCAGTCGAAAGACGGCTTCTCTCCACAGTCGAAAGCATCCTGAAGCTCTTTGACGAGGTTGGCTTGTCCAGGCAAACGGAAGAGCCCTTCCTCTCGTAGACCCCAGCAGCGGATGAAGTCCACGCACTGCTCCACCAGCATGGGAGCCATTTTATTGCCATAACGTCGTTCGTATCGAACCGTCTCTTCCAACTTCTGACCAAAGATTCCTGAAACACAAGCCAACATAAAGGAAAATTCAGAAACACAAGCCAAAATGAAGGAAAATCCGGAAACACAAGCTAACATATAGGAAAATCTGCTGATTTTACACAATAACCTTGACATACCCCTGCTGATTTTTTTTTGTTAATACATATACTATATATATATATAGAAAAATAAACAACTTTATATAAATTCAATAATCAAATTATTTACATATGCCCATTAATCAAATGATTCTCATAAATCAATATTTAGACATCAAAATGAGCAGTATTAAAATACGCTGCAAAGTTTCAGTTAAAAGAAATGTATGCTCTGCAGTTTTTTTATTTAATATTTAATTATTTTGAATCTTTATTTATTTTTCCATAATAAGGCTTTGAATTTACAGGCCTAAATTATATGTGAATATTTTCAGTTAGTGTGCCATTGTAATATTATTATGGAAAATAAGTCTTGAGCTATTTGACAGATCTTTTAGAGCGCTAAAAATGAGTTTTATCTCAAGTGGAAATACAGATTGATCCCTATACTCCTGTATCAGAGACAAAAAAGCCCCATAACAGTGAGGATAGAGCTGCTAAAGAACCCTGATTTAAGCTATTCTTTCATGTCATGCCCTCTGAGAAGAAAATCGCACACTTCCTCTCCTGTCCTGTTCTTTTGTCTGCATCAGTCAGGCTGAAAACAAGCGTGAATCACATGTGGCATGCATATGAGCGGGATTAGGCCAGACTTCCTGGAAGCTTGGATCGGTGACGCTTTCCGGGTCTCCGGACTCAGACGAGGGTACAAGATGGTACAAATTCAACTAAACTAGAAGACAGGAAGGGATTTACTGCCCTTTCCTGACTGAGCGATGGAGGGGAAAACAAGAGGAAACTTTTTCACATTCAAAAGAACGTCTGACTCACCATGTTTGAAGCTGACGCAACTTTTAATTTTACTGAAGACACTTCTGTGCATGAAACGATAGTAAAATAAAGGATGCAAGAAAGTGCATCCGAACGGTCTTCCTCCGAGCATCTTCAACATTCAGTCACACTATATCCGTCCAAAAACACAATGGCACAAGAATATCATCCAAAACGTTAAGTCCCGGCTAATACTAGATCCTTTCTTCAGAAATGTCCTACGATCATCTCTGGACAAGCAATGTCTGTTATTACGGTGAACACACAGGTGTGAGATAGTGATCTGCCTAAAACACAGTAGGAACAAAAGTAAATAAACTGAATGTAGACATTCACTTGGCTTCAACTCGTAATGATTTATGCAGAAGCTCTTGCACGAGTTTCTAGTTTCCCATGAAAAGAGTTTGATGAATCAGACTTGTGCTTCCAGCCAAAGGTAATCTCCTGATGGATTTTCTCTCCCTTCGGTGAGTTCTCCTGGCTTTCACCTTGGTTTCTCATGACTGGATCTCCTGTAAGCACTCTGTTTGTGAATCCTCGGCTCAGGGCTTTAATATCACATTTGGGTTAAGTTGTCTTTTGTCAAGTTGACTTTGACTTCACAATAGCAATAGGCAATCATCAGCACTGTACAAACACACACACTCAACTTCATGCCATCTTCAAGCTGTCCAGGGCTTTTCTGCTGACCTCATGTATCCACACACACACACACACACACACACACACACACACACACACACACAGGACTCTTTGTGTTGCTCTGCGACTCTTATCCTACAGAAAATCAAATATGAGCAGCTGGCAGACCGGCTCTTCCTGGAAACTCTCTTCTCCTCTCATTACGCTCCTGCACCTTTTAGGTCTTCCTGTCTCATCTCATTCCTTTAAGGGTGTCTCTTTTTTTTTTTTTTTGATGGTCTTTTCTCATCTCTTTTTATCCTTCGTTACGGTTTCACACCCTTTGAGCTCATCTCTTACAGTTTTCCCCAAGTCTCCCCTCCACTCCTCTGATCCGCTCTCTTCGTCTCATCTTGTTTCCTTTTCGTCCACAGATTGGTCAGATTGCCCTCAAGCTATTCCTTGTACTTTAACTGTTCCCTTCTCCAGTATGTCTGGATGTAGAGTGCTTTCCCTGCTTTAAGGAGGTTTGGATTCAAAGGGGAGGAGACGAACCGCTCCATCCATCCAAAGCTCAGACCTGACCTGTACTCGAGTACGACAGGGCCAAAACAACCCCCCTCCACTCCACCCCTTATAGGTTAGTGTTTAAAAAAAAGTTGCTAAGCTCTTAGCTGTGTAATCGTCTGTTGTGGCTGTTCCCAGCCTTCTGCCCTCATTCCTGCTGTTCACACCGCCGTGTTTTTTGGTAGACGTTTGAACAACGGTTCCACAAAGCTCCACAATGGCTGTGGGCAAATCACTCTCCGCCTAGAAGGTCTTCCAGTTCATTGGCGGAAAAGATTAAACACAGACAGATTGTTTCTTTGATCTTCCTGAATGAAGACTAAAAACATGCATTTTGAATGAATATTCTCTCTCTCAGACTTAAGGGCAGGTTTAACATCTCAAACACTATAACGAGTACAGTAAAATGAGCATTTAAATGAGCTCTAGATGTTTTTAATTGAACAAATTCATCTTTAATGTAAAATGGTAAAAGGAGATTATGAGAGAATAAAGACTTTACTTTTCATTTTACTTACATTTTTTGTATTTTTATGTGCTTTTGCCTTTTATTATAAGGTTATTTTAATAGTCATAAATACTGTAGCTTCTTCTTCACATTCTAATAATTACATGTCAATGTGGTGTTTTTAAATATGCTTTCAGACAAAACATGTGTAAATTCGACATAATTGCGGAGTATTTTCTCCTTAAAACGGCAGTGTACCTAAGACAGTCTAATAAAAAATGCGGTTTGAAATCGCCGGTGTTTCTGACATCACAAACTACCTAACCAATCACGTCAGCGAGTGGATCTCTGAGATGGTGTGAATGAGTGGAGGCGGGGCTAATTTGCATATTCATAGAACCGCGTATACTAAATGAGGCAAGGGTGTAGAGTAACATTCAAGCAATTTTAAGGCATGAAGCAAAAAAATTTAAGAAATATTTTTTTAAATATGTAATTTTGGTGATCAAAGATTCGTTTTAAAGGGGTACAATTATTGACTACAGAGGGACTTCAACCTTGACACTTAACACTGGATGTTCTGATAAAGTGATATTTTGGCATTTTTGTAATGTATACAGCTTACATTATGAGTCTAATTGGTCACAAATAGGTTGGCAAAGTTCCTTGTTTCAATACGTGATCTCTTTTGAATCCCACTGGAAGTGTCATCCTCAGAGAGTCAATACTCCATTAACTACAGATACACTTAAATGTCTGCAAATCACACTGCAAAAGCCAAATAACATTTAACAAGTCAAAATCTAATTACATCTGATAATGATTATAAACAACGACTGTGATCTAATGAATTATCAACTTGTTGCAGCTGCACACACATGCTCAAATCAAATCTGAGACGGAGATGTCAAAGGTCAAGGAGATGAGACAAGAACACACGCACTGCAACTGGGTGGTCGTGAAACCCTACAGTGGGATATTGTACACTGTTTGACTCAGTGACCTTTGACCTATCAGGTAAATCAACTGACTTTGGGAGGGAATGTCACTTTCACAACTACAAATGTAAACACTAAACGCATTCCTAAGGAATCTTAATTATTTTGGCTATGAGATTTGAATGGCTCTGTACACAGAAATGCAAACCAAAATCTTAACAAAGTCTCCATTTGTCAAAGTCCAGTGAACCAATTGAGTTCACATCGAAATACAGCTTAAAACAAACTGGGAGATTAAAGAGATTACAAAACGGACACAAAAACACAAACGCACTGTGCTGGCCCCAGGTATTACAAATAACTGAACTTTTGAGTAATTAAACAAATGATTTATGAAACACTGTTTTTCTATCTGAAAAACGTACATCATGTAGGACAAGTTAAATCCACAACATGCCTCTCCAAGTTCAATGCTGTCAGTCTGTCTGGTCAGTCTGGCTTGGTACCCTCAACACTGAGGCCGGGTCACATTTCTGCCCACACAGAGTGGGATCATTCAGATGGATGAGCCATTCTTGCCGGCTGGTGAACAAACCTTTTAAGCCGAAATTGGAAAGTGGGCAGTCTAATGATGTTGGTGCTGTATGTGAGATTGAAAAAATAGCACATTTATACACACCCACACAGCACCGAACAAAATCACTCATTACCACGCTCATAGAGAGACATGGATAACCCAACAGCAATTACACCACTCACATCGAGAGTCAATTAAACTGACAACTATCTCAAAGACCTAATGGCATTTTTTTGTATAAATGAAAACTATATTGAGTCTTTAAATATATGCAACCTGTTCCAACTTTGACCTAGAGATACAACTTGAGTAAAAACTACAGAAAATCATAAAGCTTCTAATGATATAATTGTTTCTACTCCAAAACCATTGCTAAAACGTAATCAGTTAGAATAGAATAAAAGTCAAAATGAATGAATTAGGACATTTTAATTTTGGTTCTTTAAAACACTGCTACATTTATGTATTAAAGTATATAAACATGTCTAAATACTTTACAATAAAAAAATAAATAATATTTTTTAATATTTGTTTTTGTAAAATCCAAATGGATATAAGGACTTAATTGTATCTATAGCAAAACTTGTATAATTTTAAATAGACAATCAAACAAACAAATACATGAGTAAGCCACTGCATTTTGCTCGAAGAATGATTCTACTGGGGCTTTATTTGCATATTTTAGACCTTATATTATATTAGGCCTTTCTATTTTAGCCCTTTTTTATACTATGCCTTAATTCAATTAGAGCATTTAAGTAGCTTGTATAAACATGCCTTAGAAAAAAACATTACTGGTGTGAATCTTGAGACAAAACAATGGCACTGACATCTTTTAAGACATATCAGTGCGAGTTGCTTTCAGTTAAAACAGCTCAAACATGCATTTTAGTCTGGGACTAGACTTAAGCCTGGTCTGTGAAACCAGGGGATACAATAGTATAATATATAGCAAAGCTGAGGTGTGTAAGTAAAGCAAAGTTAAACTGTGACCATCCTGTTTATAACCATTAACCAACGCTGATTTATTCTAACAAACTGGTTGCAGAAGCTCACCTCCTCCAAACGGAGCCCATATCACCCTGCGGATGGTCTTCACCCAATCCTCCATGTCATTCTGTGTGCTGGCCATAAGAAGGTACGTCTCATGGTTGGATGTCATTCGCTCCCTGTCGCCCCCTAAAGAGAGAACATTGAAATAATGGTCAGATGTTTGTTGATTTGAGATGTTAAACATTTTTTCCACATTTAAATAAAAAATTTCAATTGCAAGAGCCAGGTAAATCTCATTCGCTTCCTTCAAATTCAGCCCCCAAAACTTTCCTTTCAACAAACCACGACAACAACCAATTAGGTCTCCGTCATGAAAGATGAGAGGCAGAACATGCCTTTGTGTACTAAACCTCACTGACACTTCTGTGATCTGTCATTAACCCCTGACTCAAAGCCATTATTTACACATGTACAGGTGTGTTGACATCTGTGAAAGGGAGCTGAGCCTTGGGTTTGTCTCGGTGGATGTGAGGTGATGTCACATGTTTAGTCTGCTGGGGAACGAGGTGTCTGTATTGTATTTGAGAACAGCATGCATGGGCCATTTGAGCCGGCTCAGGAATTAAAATGACAACTTTGATAGAAGAGTGTTAAAATAAAGACTTTTGTACTTTAGGTTAAAAATGCTACATTTCTATATTACAGCAGCAAAAGTCTTAACAATAGACTTAAAGGTGCTCTAAGCATGTCGGGTGACGTCACTTCTTGTTGACGTCTAAAGTATTGTCAAACAAAATGGAGGCTCGCTAGACCCTCCCTCCTCCTCATCCGCGCACTAACCCCCCAAACACCCCCCCAAATCCTTCTTGTCGGTTATTGGCTGGAACAGTTTGTTATGTTTCGTGGCGTGGGTTAGCCCAGTTTGTTTTGTTGCCGTTTGTGGAGACTGGGGTGTCTGCAGAGACAAGTGTCTTTTTACAGTGTGTTCAGGGGACAGGCAGCTAGCGGATAGTGAGGAGATGTTTGCTGTATGTCACAAAAAAAGTTTTGGCCTAAAAAACGCGTGACATCGCTTAGAGCAACTTTAATTTAACAAAGTATCCCTTTTTTCTCCATTCTGCCACCTGATGGAGTTTTGGTTCCTTGCCACTGTCGCCTTTTTCACCTTTGTTGCCATTGGCTTGGCTTGCTAAGTTGGGGACATTACATTTAACATTTAATTTAATATTCAACAATAATATTGATCTGCCTGCATTGCCACCATTATATGAGAACTGAACTGAGCTGGATGATGACATCACGGTTTTCTCCAGAGCGACTAACTTAATAACTTTTTTACAACAAAAATGAAATATCACTGAACTTCCTTACAGTAAGCTGGACTGTGATGCTATTTTCTTCTGGAAACAAACTTTTTTGCAAAATTATCCTGTTATCTCTGTAAAGCTGATTTGACTACAATCTGTATTGTAAAAACAAGCGCTATTTAAATAAATGTGACTTGACTTGAATCAATTTTTAGGATAGATAGATGGATAGATAAGATAGATAAGTATAGATAGATAGATAGATAGATAGATAGATAGATAGATAGATAGTGATAGATAGAGATTCACAGAAAGAAAAAACAAGAGAAAATCTGATCAATACCGGATACATCTTGTTTTGTCCCTCATTCATATGGAGAGAGATGATTACCAGTCTTTAAAAGCATGTCTGACATGTCTGATCCGTGTACTGAGGGACATTTTTAAGAGTTAATGGAGATATGATTTGAGTGAAAGACTAAATTATTCATTGTATGCATTTGTCTAGTCCTCCGGGGAGTCGCAGCTGACTTGATTATTGATTTTCATCTGCAACAAGATCAGTTTGGCGACCATTGAAAATGTATTCATAGACTGTCGAGAAGCAAAGCAGATGGAAATCACAGAAGGAACAATGCCAGCGGTGATTCCATTGACTTCTGCACACACAGCACCCCTGGAAACAGAGCGATTGATCCTTCGGAAATAGCTTTCGTGCACAACCGAGAGTGTTGTGGCCTATTTTTGTCAGATTTGTTTTTGCTTGTCATATTTGCATTAGTTTTATTTATGTAAAACGACTGCTTTATTTCATTTGGGTAACCAAACATGGGGTTCAATTTACAAACTCTGCCAATTTTATCTTTATCTTAAAGATTTACCTAAGTGACATGGCAATGAAGTATTTAACAAAAAAACCTCATCAGGTTTTCAGAAGAAACAAACATGTTCAGCCCATATTCTGTTTTATTTCTCCCTTAAAGTATTTTATAGTTTAGTAAAATTTATTGCACCAAAATTGCCACATATTACTTTTTCATTCACAATTTTCCAACTATACCTTTAAAAACGTATTTGACATGTAAATGCCTTTCAATATGACATAGTAGTTTTACAAACCATGTCACCATGTAAATTAACTAAAACAACACACAGCCATTCAAAGAAAAATCTTAAAAGTCAGCGCAACCCATCTCATTTACATTTCGTAAACTTGTTCTAGTGTTTCGCCATCCACACCTGTTTTACAAATGGAAATGAAGGAGACAAAAGCTGGAATGCAGAGCAGCAGCCCACCGCCTGAGGCATCAGATGAATGGAGAATAAGATAACGGCAACCTAAGCCAAGTCTAAAGTGTCATGGCATATGCACCGGCCCGCTCACATAGGAATGCATGCGTGCAACAAAGAGCAGACTCGACAGGGGTCCGGCTAGAACACAGTTTACACACCATCTGCTGCGGTCTCATCTTCCTACCACTTGAGCACATATAACACATGCACACTCACACAAGAGGCCTGAACAGACCGTCTGAGGACCAAGAGGAGGCTAAATGAATCGTAAATGAGTCTATCTAGCAGTAAACAAGGCCTCTTCCCCAATTAACACAACACCTGTTTCATCCAAGAGAGAAAGAATGTATAGAAGTGCTTGCCAGCTCATTCCTGTCAGCTGCAATGCATGCTTTATCAGTGAAGCCAAAGATCTAGAAGTGAAAGGACAGACACTGGTGAGCAGTCACTGCTGCAGAAAGGGATCTGAAATTACATTTCACACTTGGTTCATTAAAACCATTGGACATTTAAAAATAGGTCAATTTCTCCAATTCATGGTTAGAGAATAGAGAGGGCATGATTATAAACTAAAGACCTGAATTTGAGCTCCAATTGGTTCCAACATACATACATTAATATATTAAACATTTTTGGGCAAGATTTTTTTAAATGTTTTTGAAGGAAGTCCGCTATGCTCATCAAGGCCTTTGAAATAGGCTAATATTACAATTTAAAAGAACTGTTTTCTATTTTAATATATTTTGCTTCACACTGTGATGCAAAGCTGAATTGTCAGCATCATTACTCCAGTCTACAGTGTCACATGATCCTTCAGAAATTATTCGGATATGCCCATTTGGTAAACAAGAAACATTTCTTACAATTATCAATATTTTCCAGGATTATTTGATGTACAGAAAGTTCAAAATAACAGAATGTATTTGAAATAGAAGACATTATATATTTAATGCATTCTTGCTCAATAAAAGTATTAATTTATTAAAAACAAAAAATGGGTAATGCTTCCTTTTACAAACAGTACTTACAGTGTACTTACCTAGAAAGTACTGGCTAATATAAGGTAAGTACATGGAACAGGGGTAGGTTAAGGGGTAGGTTCAGGGTTAGTACTAGTTATTACCCAGTAATTGTAGTTACTAAAATAAGTACATAGTATTTACATGGGTAACTGAACTGTAAAAGGAAGCCCTACCAAAAAATCTTACTGACCCCAAACTTTTGTACAGTACAGTGTAGTTCATAATCACATGGCTTATGAAGACTTGTATTAAACCATAAAGCAAGTCTGAACTATTTTTATATTGCTTTTGTTGATATTTTTGGAAATCAACAGCTTCTATCCCCATTCACTTTCACTGCATGGCTTTAAAATGGTACAGGTACAATGAGCAGTACAGCAAAAAAAAAAAAAAAATGGATTGGTTCAAAGGGCTGGAAGCCATTCAAAAAATAAGACTCTCTGATCTAGAACAGCGTCTTAAATGGAACCAATGTACCAAACAATGGCATGAAAACAAATACCACCAGCCTAACTACACTGCATTTCCTCATAACAAACATCAGCACTGCTTCAACAACCCCATGATTCTTTCTTCAACCATTTTACCCAGCTCTAATCAGCACTTTAGTACACTCCAGAGACCCATGACCCCACTCGTACTACCTACTCTAATAGATTACCTTCCTCTCCAAATGAACTCAACGATCTATGACCCATACGCTCTCTCCATCACCTGGCTGTACATTAACCTTAATGTGCCTCTTTAAACTAGACTTTTCCCATGAGTATAGATCCATAGAGGCCACCCATAAAAGCTGTTCTAGGATCAGCACCCCTTTGTAAACAGTAGCTTTAAAGATCTGAGATCGCCGTCCATCTTTCGGCTCCTCTCTACTTCGCAGCGGGTGAGTGACAAGTTCTCAAGGGTTCATAATGAACCAGCTTTTCACAAGCCCGCTGCCATTGATCCCGGTGCCAGTTCACACACTCAGGAGGCTAACGAGAGCCCTTTGTGCCCGCTGAGCGTTCAACAATCACCCGTCTTCATGACCAGGGCACGGCTGAGCCAGTTAGCAAACCACTATGTGCCAAGCACGATCTACTCCAGCGATCTTCAATAAATAAGGCTAATATGCAAATAGTGAGCTAATTACATTTAAAATAACATCATTATGCTGTTGAAATGCATCATTGCCTACATTTTGGTTTCCAGACGCATTGCTTACACATCGAAAAGCACTTATGGGGTTGAGAAATGAATTATAGTATGAGTTATACTTGCAAAGCACATCATTTTGAGGATATAGTCTAAGTTCCTTTTGGATACATAATGCCACCAACTAATATGCAAATGCCAAGGTTATGATGTTTATTGGCACCATTAACTGGGAATTCATAAACGGACATAAAACTCGAGTAAACATACACCACATAAAGCAATATATTTTTATATAGAGAGCTTTTTGACAGTGTGTTTAAGTACTAGAGAAGGTTTACATAGTGTAATGTATGGACCATCAAATGTGTGTGGTGTTGTGTGTGTGTGTGTGTGTGTGTGTGTGTGTGTGTGTGTGTGTGTGTGTTGTGTTGTAACAACATAAGAATGATCTGTAGACACACATTCCTCTTGTGCTCTGTATGTTTATCTGCATGCGCTGCTCCTATGGAATTCTCACATATGAAACAATCCATCACATGCGCAAACCCTTAAACATCCCAGAAAGACCAACAAAAATGCTTCAGTTTTAACATCTGTCAAGATAATGTCATAATACATCTGGAGACATAACAGCGCCCTTATAATCTAAAGTCTCAGGATGCATTCTTGCATTGCATATGCGATTACTGTTAATGGTTGATTTATGTATATATGAATCAGACAGGCAGACAAGTGTTGCATTTTTAAGATAGTTTCACATTTTAACCCTCTATTGCACAGTGGATGCAATTGGTACTCACTATTAATGACCAACCATTTCATTATTTTGAAATATAGAGCAAACTAATTATCTGTTTTAAACTGTATGTCAATGCATCATGTGACGTTAATATTCAAGCCTATCTGAGCTAATAAAATCAGTTTCTTACTGTAAATTGTGCTTATAATAACACATGTGGAAAGCCAAACGGTGACTTCAAGTTCACCAAATTGGTGGTTCCAGCAACTGTGGTCAATAATACTATAAAAATAGAGCACAGTGTTACCCACAACACCATCACCACATGACACAACTTTACTACAGTACATATAAATAACACAAGTGTCATATAACTTAACATACTGCAAAATTCTAATATACAAACATAATAACAAAAAGGAACTAACTTTTTAATTAAAACCTAAACAAATGTAATTATTGGAATGTCATTTTCGTCATAAATAATGGCGGCGATTCATACAATTCACAGTAAAATATTGTTAAACTGATACACATATTACTTGTTTTATTTTAGGAATGAGGTCAAATCCATTCTTAAAAAAAATCAATTTGTTTAACATTACTTTCGTAATGCATGCAACATGCGGTAGAGTGTTAAAAATAGTTCAACTTTAGAAACGCGTCTCGAGTGGCTTGCGTTACGTCTATTTTTTAAACGCAAGAACAAACGCGTTCTATTAGATCCCCTCCATATGCATATTTAACATGAAAATGCCCACGTTTGCGATTTCTTGTTTAAAATCTCTGTAAAAATCACACACTCAACAACATTTACAGAGTCCAGGATTTTGCGCGCTTCAAAATGAAACCACCACACAAGCCAAAACTATAAAATTACACCTCAGTATGCATACTAACCCTTAGGCTTCCAGGTGCGGGTAGTTGTTACATACGTATGGACTCAAAGTACTGCAGAAATAAATCCCACTTATGTTCCAAACGGCCGCGCGCACTGCTCCACACACCAGCACCTCGCGCACCGGCTGCGCGAGACACAATAGGATTACCAGCGCTGTCAGTCCCTCCCCTCACGCGCTCGCTGTTTGTTTGGCGTTTAGAGCTGCGTGACGTCATACAGACTGATATTTGAGTTGAGCTACTTGGTTTATATTTTGTTAATCATTGCCTTAATATCATAGGGTTCTTTCACATTTGTCATAGTTTACACTTTGCTGAAAAGCTGATATGATGTTTAATGGCCCATTCCCAATGTGATAACTTATCCCATGTGTCCCCGTTTAGTCAGTGAATTGTTTACTTTTTTTTACCTGAGAAATAATGGTGGAAATTTTCAATTGCTTTTTTATTATCATTATTTGAAGCCAAGCCTTTAAGGTATAAAGAAACTGACTTTAAAAAAGAAATTCATTCATATTAATATGATTTATTATTGGGTAATGTTTTATTAATGCACTAAAATAATTAGGGAATAATAAAAGCTTACCACAATACTGTGGTTACCATAGTAATTTTTTACAAAGGGCAAAAAAGACTTATTGCACACTATAAATTAGTTAAATGGAGCATTCATTTCTTTTCATGATGCAACACATATAAAACTGTCTAGTCTAGTCATCCTGACCTTCTGACACACACACACACACACACACACACACACACACACACACACACACACACACACACACACACACACACACACACACACACACACACACACACACACACACACACACACACACACACACACACACACACACACACACACACACACACACACACACACACACACAGTTCAGTCATCTATGCAGAATTCCCTGCATTTTTCCTGTTTCCCTGATTAAGAAACGCACACCTCCTTCCTCAGGATGTCCTGAACAACCGCTCCAGTGTTTCTGAACTTACTCATCTTTGCATTCACCATGAGTAAACCGATTAGCAATATCTTTCCTCCTCAAGTGTGTCTGTGTGTACCATGTGCTCGTCCAGTAAGTCGGTTAGTAGCAGGTGACCCGCAAACTCTTATTCATCTCATTAAAATAAATGAGATCTCCAAGATAGTGGTTTTATAGTACAGTAAATCTTAGAGCTAACGTCTGTCACGCATGCTTGTGGGTTTAACAGCCACCGCGCTGACATAATCAACTGAAGGTCTTTATTCAGATGTCACTGGTGTTTAGGACGCAGCTGTCCGAGGCATTCGCAGGCTGCGCTGTGTGAACGGATTGTTATGCAAACATACTTTGACTCCTGAAAGAGTTTGACTTTGACTCTTTCTGTTTCTAACCTTTACAGACATGAGTAACAGGAAGAAGTGACTTGCCTTCCTTTAATCCAACAAACCCAGTGACCTCCTTTTTCCCGCTTCTTCCTGTTTATTCCTCCATAATATCCAGGACGGACCAGTATTTTATGGTGACTGCCAGAATGCAAATTATTAACAAGAAAATACACTCAAACTTATGAGTCACAAGTGAGTAAAGAGATCTTAAAGTCACCATGAAATTAAAATGGACAATTGTTTATGGAATTTTGCAATGTTTATTATATATTTCCATGCAAGTCGTTATTTATTTATTTTTAAATTCATGAAATTCAAAATGAATTTCCCATCCCTCTTGCAGCAATATCCATTCTCTTCTCTGATGACATGTTTACTGGCGCGAGGGCGGGGCAACCTGTCACTCACATGACATCACAGAAATAGCGCACCACAACCATCCAACCAATTCCAATTGGACAAAATCAAGCCCCGCCCTATACTTTTTTCTTCTTGTCCGAAAGCCGTTTCACTTTGATATATGTCACAGTAGAAGAAAAGACTATCACAACTTCAGTTTATTGCCGACTTTAACTAGTCCACACAATCACAGCCAATCAGAACACATTTGATGTTTAATTTACTGCTATAAGATCAAGACTCTGAACCAATGGGATTTCACTGCGGACGGGACTATCTAGAGTAATGCTGCAAAGTTCAAAACTAAATAGTCACAATCATGGCTTCTTAGGACAAAAACTTAGATGAAAGAGAAGTGATTTATTGCTTCCAGTTTGGAGCATGGTGTTAGCCTCCTCTGATCTAATGACCCGGTCATGAAAAAAGTCTTATATAACCCATTATTTTGTGTAAGATAGCCACAATGGAAAGGAAATACATACAAACTAAAATCGCTTTTCACACTACGCTTAACCTTTGCATTCCCACGCACTACGTTTGCATTGTTTTTCTATGTAAATATGTGATAAATGCATGTCTTTAACCATTGAGCTCATCTTTTGCAGAGCCTTTCGCAAAAATTGTGACAGTCAAGTTCAAATAAGTTAAACTTTGAGACCTTGCATTTTTTTCCAAATTCCACTTTTCAACCCAGAAATGAGTTATTTTAATGCCACTTTAACTCTGGGTTAATAATCAATGTCTCACACTTGTATTTTTTCAATGCACATCAACATAAATGCACAGGATTCACAATCACAGAAAAGCGTTATTCATTTATCTTTAATGTGCACCATGTTCACAGTTTCTACATGACTAAAATTGATTGAGAGGGTTAACAGCCTATAACATCACTAACTCCATCAGCGATACTCTGTCAATATTTAGCATGTGATATCACCAAGACATGCTGGAATACAACTACCTGTAAACAGTGAGTAGGCCCAAAGTCCTTTTAGGCAAGTCCTGCCACTCGGCCGCCATCTTGGCAATGCCTCCGGGCAGCTATTTCTGACTAACAAGACCAGGCTCCTATCTAAATGAATGGGCAGAGAGTCAGAACTGCAGTTTCACTGGTCACCGGGAAATAAAAACTGCATGTATAGAAACAGCAGTAAAATATGATAAAAATCGCTGAAAAAGTTGGACGACTTTGCCCCAAAATAAGATTTAAAACGCCTTTTCCCCCACCGGTTATACGTTTACGCATGCGCAAGAGTTCACGACACACACACACGCAAGGTCTCTCGCTCTCACCCTCTTTGTCGTACGGTGCGCGCGCTACACGGTTTGAAGCACACTCGCTCTAGATTCGGGGAGATTTTAACTAATTTGCGGGCATCAGGGAGCCGCTATCAATATGCGGGAGACTTGGGATGTCTGATATTTACACAACGCACACATACAGTACATATCAAATCTGCCGCCTTTTCAAACAGTAACGTATTCTCCGCTGTCGCAAACCTCAACTGTGCGCATGCGTCAGAGGAACCAGACGATAGGCTCAAATGTTTCCCGGCTTGACTGTTAAAAGCAGACGATTGGCTGTCCAGCGGGAGGGGCGGTGATTAGCCAGTTGATTGAGGAAGTGCCATGTCTCTTATATAAATTGTCTCTGGTAGGCCTAATTAGCGACAGATGAAAATTCTAACTGAAACCACACATAAGCAAAAATCTTGTTAAGACGAAACAGCTTGAGTTGTACATGTTTACTGAAAGGCTATGAGGGAAAAGAAGCGTGGAAAGTCCTTATATGGAGATGGTTTTGGCGTGTCTTATGCAAATGACCAACCTCAGACATGCGCTCGCTCATTTAGAACACTCCAAAATCATTAACATCAGAACGAGTTTCAGAACAAATTTGTGTGTTTGTACGCAGAGGTGTTGAGAAATTTTTCGTGAGAAGTACAAATACGAAATAATCTATGTTATTATTAGTGAATGAGATTTACCACAAAAATATGCAAATAAGAACTTTTAACTTAAGTTGAAAGTTCTTATTTTGCATATTTAAGATGTACGAACCGTAACAATTTCAAGTATGAAAAGTATGGGCACAGAATATAGGCCTATAGCCTTTCAGGATAAAAAAGGTACAGAAGCGTCCACATATTAGTACCTAAATGGTAAATAGTAGAACCTTTTTAAAGGGTAAAATCCCAGTGACAGCTTTTGTACCATTTTGGCTGATGATTGGCTAAAATGAGCCCAAAAGCGACTGGTTCTCCCAAATTTTAAGATGCATACAGACATTATAGTTCTGCAGGGGGTTCCATGATGATCGCTGTTTACTGTTGTCTGTTGTCAGGGAATCACCATGGTGTTGCACCTCTGTTGCCGTGGCAAATGAATGAGGTGGAATGTTTACAGTAATCTCCAGCTAGCATGTTCCATTAAACTCTAGCTCGCAGTTTCATGACTCCTGCAAACAAAACAAATTTCACCTTCTCTATTCCGTGCTTTCTTTCCAAGTCTTAGTAACACAGCAATGCTTAGGGGCTCTCAGGGACGAACTCTGTCTCCTAGTGCTAATGTGGCATGAATGATTGATGTTGTTGCACGGAAAGCTGCACTCTGAGTCCAGTGACATACTGAATCAATTCTTGTAGCTGTCATACCGCTATCATATCGCTCTACTGCACATCGCAATAGATTATTCAGCATTACGTCATTTAGATCACAGCTGCTGCAATTGCATATCGCGACCCTCATAAAACAGTCTTGATAAGAATGTGGCATGAAGGATTATTAGACAAACTCACAAACAGTCTGTTGTGTTTGGGCCTAATAATCTTAACTTGGATTTACGACCCATGGCAAGGCTTCCGCAGTAAACACGTCTAAGTACATAAACCTTTTTATTATGTCCAGAGTGTAGTATGTCTAATAATTACCACATTTAATTATGTAAATAAACCAGATAGTGATCTCAAAAGCTTATCATTTGCGCACAGAGGCATCATTTTCCTGCGATATATGTAGAGATTTGGACTCACCGTCATGATAAATATGAAACATAATTGATGAGAATTTGATGGATTGCCTGTCCAACAGCCCAAGCGGCTGTCAGAAGATATGTTTCCATTTAGAAACTAGATCTTAGAAAGTCATGGAATAAATCCAGCACTTGATTAACATGCAATCCATTTGACTCCGTGCTTTTTATTACGGATGATCGAGAGACCAAGTTGAACAGATACGTGGCATAAACATAATCAGTTTACATAAACTTAATCATAGTTTTCGAATGAGGAAACTGCTTTTCTAAAAATGCTGTCACACTAGACTTCCATTAATAGGGATATTTGAATATTTTACAATGATTAAAAATGTACATTATTTAAATAATTTATTATGTAATAATATCAATAAATAACAACGTTAAAATGATTATAATAATTTTATAATACAAAAACAAAAATAATTATTTATATGTATTTATTAAAAAAATCTTGTTGCCCAAGTTTGTTGTCCTAAATAATTTTGCGTGCTAATTTCCAAAATAATTAATATTAATATGATTAAAAATGTAAAAAAAAAGATCAATAAATTATTATAAATAAAAATATGTACATGATTATTTAACAATAAAAACATCCTCAACGTTGTAATTAGATTACTGTACTAATTACTTTAAAAAGTATTGCATTTAAAAGCCCATATCAACCTCAACCAGTTGAACTAAACAAGGAGAGACAAAAAATGCTCTTTTAATTCTTTCAAATAAATAATATAAAATTGCATAAATTATTCTTGAACTGACCAAAGTATTTAAAAGGAGAAGGTTACATTAAAAACATACATTTAAACATTAGATGTTACATTTAGCAATTAATGCATTACATCCAGCTGTATATTTAATAACTCAAATCCTCGAGTGACTACACTTTAACACTTAATACTTCTTGATTTGACACTGTGACAGATGGGTAATTTAGTTTTATCATAAAAGAAAAATGATTAGCTTGTAAATCCAAAGGCCTTTTTCACTACTGGCAATGTGAGTGAACTAATCTGAAGGAACGTATACAGATAAAGTGAATAACTGGCTAATCACAGTCTCTGCTCTCTACCAATCAGATAACCCAGGCCTGTGTTTTCCCTCATTGTTTCCATCAGTAAATCCAATCAAAGGCACTATGTCAATCTCACACTGCTGTCTGGGAAAACATAGTATGAGATAAACCAAGAACTACAGGGGAAAGTGAAAGATAGCAGGAAGACTTCATGCTTGTCAGGAGATTTGACCAATAAACAGGATTATATCTCCAAAGGTGGCCGTTTTTTCAGACAGCAATCCCAAGTAAATGGCGCTATTCTCTGTTGCCCATTCCTGACATTGTGAGAAGTTGCTCCATGCCCATTCCTAATCCACTGACCTTCGTGACAAATAACATTTGTGATTTGGCAGAAGCCAGTGGAATATTATATTGTGACATTCCTGAATTACAAAAATAAGAGTTGTTGGCAGATTCAAATAGAAGTAGTGTTGTCAAGAGTACCGAACTTGGTACCAAGTCGGTACTGAAATTTGAAAAATGTGACAACACCAGTATTTCCCACAAGCAGTAGATCAGACAGCCTGTCACGCTGTTGAACGGATTCTTAAACACCTCTGATTGGCCATTGCATTCATGCGCTCAACATACGTCTGATTGGCCAATGTGTTCACGCACTCAACATGTCCGTGATTGGCTACAATGATCAACGCTTCAAAAACATGTCGTCTTTACAGACCGCTTACACAGATACACACAGGAGCGATGGAAACTGGAAAGCACAGGGGCCTTTCGGCGAATCCCTAATGTATCCACTGATAGACGGCTGCATTCCAACACTCCCGTGTGTTCAACAGTGCTCAAAATGCTAAAGGGAAATGCTGGTATCGCCACATTTTTTAAATTTCAGTACCTTGGTACCAAAGTCAGTACATTTGACAACACTAAATGGAAGAGACAAGGCATCTTTATTTTTAGCTTCTGCTAACAGAGATTTATCTGTGGTGAAAAATATATAGTTCATTAATGAAACTCTGCAGGCTGATAGATCCTTTACAAGCAATCCGCAAGCAATCACATCATTACCTCATGGCACATGCTGATTGGCCTTTGCAACTGATGTTGGTGGCCTCTTGCACCCAATGAGATTGCTTACTCAACATTTAAATAGTCTGGTTCATTGTTTGCTGTAAGCTAGTCTTTGAAACCCTCCACCTCCCCCAGCTCCACCTGCCTAGATCTGCTATAGGATTTATGTTTGTCTATTTATGCAGCAGCAGCAGCATATCTTATATGCTCACAGCAGTGTGTCTATGTATCTATTAGCAGTAGCAAGTCCATACTTGTTCTATGGACTAATCAGAAATAAGCAGCAGCAGCATGGCAGATCTAGAGCTAGACCAAATACATTAACATTGCTGTGGTGCGCAGGATGAGGTCGAGGGCCGTCGACCTCGTCCTGCTCGCCACAATTGCCATATTCAATAACATGCTAAAACTATTCAGAGAGTTGTCATATACAATATATGGGCAGTAACAGTTTGAATGCAATATTAAGAAAAAGAGATAATATATGTTTTATGTTCATATAGGATCGAAAGAAAATGGGACTCTTCCTTGACAGTCCTCTAATTAAAGTCTTAAAGAGTCGGTAACAGCTGCAGTTAGACACTGTCTGTTCAGACTTCCAGTCTCTGGGTCACTGTCTGTGTTTGAGGTACCCTGAGATTTTAACAACTCAAAACTCACACCATCTGCCACTGACGGCACAGGGCGATGGGAAGACGGCTCTTCTGAACCGACTAGACAACATGTCACGCCACAGGACTTTAAAAAAAAAGCAGAGTGAACTGTCACGGGAATAACAAAACCAATTAGAGCCGAGGCTTTAGACTCAGGATCTGTCCCACAAATCTAGTAAATGCATCATACACACTCCTGGTGCAAATACTTCTCCAAGATATATATATATATATATAATGTTTTTGTGCTGTATGTCTCTCTTCATGTGCATGTGTCTCGTCACATAAGCTTGGCTGCTCTTTAATGAGTGACCTGAGCTATAAGACGGCTCAAACCAGGTGGAACCAAACAAAAGGGTTATAGTGAGCAGCAATTACTGTCACATACCTTCTCCAGGAACGCCCCCTAACCCTTAAATGCTCCATTATGTGTGTTCCCATCATTGACTTCGCTAATCCCAAAGATCAACAGCCATTTTATTAACAAAACAGCCACATAAATAAGCCCATTGTAACATGGGAATCATTTTGTGGTCGTACCAACAATGCAGAGATACAGATAATGATTTTTATCTTATGTTCTTCTCAAAACAGTGTTGAGAAACACCACAAATATTTGATTTAGATGCTCACTGTACACTAAGGAAGCACCAGGAGTTGGCAGGAAAAAGGACAATTGCAGTATAGCATTGTTTGCCCAGGATAGACATAACATATTTCATACATCCTGGTTGAGCTTGAACTCCTCTCAGTTACTGCGAAGACTGTTTTTAAAACCCTGAAGGGAGTCGCAAAGAAATATTCATCGGGATATCACGCAAATATTAATGGCTTTGTATCATTTTAACAGGGACACAACACATGCTGTACAGAGAGCATCTGAGGTACTCCGAGACAGCCGAGATCCATCAACACATCTGACAACATCATGATGAAGAAACACAGAAACTAGGAGTGTTTGGAGGAAAAAGTGAGGGGAAAAAAAGCAGAGACAGTTTGTTGTTCATAAAATGGTTTAAACTCATAAATAATGTTCGACTCAGACAGACGCAAGGGCCCAAACCTGCTTATTTCTACAAATACAACCATTCTGCCATATGTGAGTGTTGATATTAATCTTCAGTTTACCCAAAGGATTTATGGAAAATGACTGACCTAAATTATTTGTTTCCACACATAATGTGACTATAATTGCATTATGAATCATATGAATAACAATACAAGCTGAAACAACAATTAAGCACACAAACTACTAGGACAAATCAGACAAAATCAATACAACTGAACTTATAGCAAATCTAACCAAAAAACAAAAACAATTCTGTCATCTAAAAAGCTTCTCAGCTGCAGTGCTGAACGTTTAAGAGCAGAATTACCTGCAGATGCAGACAGACACTCGGATATCCCAAATGGAGATAGCTGATGTCCAACCTGTTGCACCACCTCCATTATGAAGCAGCACTCCTGCTCTACCTATCCCAGAAAAGAGGCCTCAGAAGTGGGGAAGAGCTGAGAGGAGAGTGGGTCTGTCAGGAGACTATGGGCCTGCAGACTTGAGAAGCGCTGACATGGGCCATAGTGAGGACCGAGGAGGAGGGAAGAAAGACCTGAAGGGGAGGGGGTCGGGACGGGTACACCCACTTCTCTCTCTGTGACTCTACTCGGTGAACAATAGAGAGATTCAACAGTCCCAGAATCTCTTTAAAGAGAAGAAGAGAAAACGGCCCCTTCTCCCCTTCTCCAGAGAGTCTGTCAGTCAAAGCTTTGAATAAATTGTTTCTTTTTGGTGTATAAAGGCTGTCTAGGGTGGCTATTTATAGCATATATTTTAAACTAGTTCTAATATGTATGGTATATATATATATATATATATATATATATATATATATATATATATATATATATATATATATATATATATATATATATATATATATATATATATATATATATATATATATATATATTAATGAGACAACAGGGCTGTCAACGTTAATGCATGCGATTAATTCAAAATCCTTAACGCATTCAAATAATTTAAAATAAAATAATATATATGCGTAAAAAAATAAATAATATATATATATATATATATATATGATATAATCCTATATAGCAGGATTTTTTTTTAATTATGCGTTAACGTTGAAAGTCCTATATATATATATGATTAAAAGAAAAAATTGTGTAAAAATATATTTTAAAAAGTATTAAAAATAATCTGATTTATAATAATGTACAGAACAATCGGCACTTTATACTATTGTTATATGTTATATATTATTATATTGTTATACAATATATATTTTATTACAACATGTTTTTGGCAAAGCACTTTGTAAAGACGGTTTTAAATGGTACTATAAATAAATAAAACAATATAAATAAGTAAGTATCCATGTGTTTTTAGGGAAAATACAGTCAGTGAGTCATTATTGCTAAAAAGAAAAATAGAAAAGGATGATACAAGACTCTACTGTACAGTCAGGGTCCTGATCAGGTTATTTTGTAATAATGGCCCACTGACACAGGTTTTTGGAGGACCCAGGGGTTCAGGACAATGTTCCTGGTCATCCCACACTGTTTGCAAACATCTACATATTTATTAGGGAATGCTGAAGTTTTCCTCAGAATTCAGGAGGTCAGGAGCGTACTACACAATCGCCATTCTCATCATTAACCAGAAGAATCAATGGAGAACTTTCTTATCTCATAAGTTTGTTTAAGATAACATGAGGTTAAAAACCGAGGGCACTGATGAGTGTGATGAAGACCTATCTTCACACAACCTGAGTAAATACTCAAGCAGACTCTTAGGTTTGAACCAACTTGGTCGCCATTCCAACTGCAGATAAATGCTTTAACTCTCTTTGAACAATGAACAATCTCCAGCTCCTCCGGTGCATGTCCGAGGGTCTGGTTTCAGTGCCCCCCAGAAGGGGAAAATGGGAGACTGGGTTTATCTGATCCACAGACTCATATCAACAGGCTCTGCCCACATCTTGCGTCCACAAGCTCCCATCAGCCATTGTAAGAGCCCGAGCTTGACTCCAGGGCCGGAAGAGCCTCATCTATAGCCCATTCGATATCCATTGATACTGAGATTGAAAAGACCAGGTCAAGCCAAAGGTGAAAGGCAACTCTAGTTGTTCAACTCTATACATCTCCACCGGAATAGTTACCACCCTAAAAGACAACCACAATGAACTAGCACTGACATTACAACATGACACCACTTAAAGCACTTCAATGTGTCTTAATGACAGGGGGAGTATGCTTTGCAGTGTATGGTTACGTGGTCGCTAGGTTCATGACTGTAACTCAGTATGTATGTGAAAGTAATCTCGGCTTGCGTACGAACCCCACTAAAGTGCACAGGAGACCAGACATACACACTCACCTGTGAGGACAGACGCCAAATCTCTATTGTAAAGGAGCTGAAGTAGACGTCCTGCTCATTTAGATGAAATTCGATGCAGCTTCTGAGCCATACTGGGAATCTGTATCTAAAGTACTTTAAAGTGTAGGTCATTTTTGTTATCTTTAAATACTTTTATTTGAGTGCATCGACAGCCAATGTGATTTTCCGGAGTTCTCAGAAGTGGAAGTCGTCATACACTCTTAAAAATAAATGTTCTTTATTGGCATTGATTGTTTTGTGGCTTTTTGGAATGGAATGAGACCTCGGCTCACGGCAGCAGAAGGAATTGCTGGAGAATGTCTGAATGCCAACAGTATGGAGGAAAAAATGTAATTTCCAAAGTCTTTGACTGTATTTGAATGCATTTAAAATGTATAAAATGTATCATGCTATTACAGAGTACGCCGAGTCAATATTATGAAGGGTTGGTAGCACATACAGTAAGTAATGCTGAATTGCTCAAAGTCTGCTGATCCGTCAGATACAGACTACTAGGAAACACATAACGAGGAAGTAAATTAATCGCATTGCTTAAGCTTGGGAAAACAACAAAAGTGGCAAATTTAATAGTAAAACAACCCTACAAAGGCTTAACATATTAATTGTATTGTATATGTTCAATAGTCATATGGATGCTTGCCAGAACAATAATTAATGTGATAGACTGATCGGTCTGCAGTGCCGCTCTAGGTCAGTCCTAGAGATCTTCCTGGCTGATTTTAAGAGAAAAATCTGATCTGGAGCCGAGAAAACACAGCAGGTACAGTGACTCCTCCAACTAGATAGGCTGCTTTTATTGATATTTTCATTTCTTATGCATTCCATTTTTATTTCAATGCTTTTATTTGTTTCCATCCATGTTCAGCACTTTGAATGACCATTGTGTATGAAATGTGCTATATAAATAAACTTGCCTTGCCTTCAAGTCAAACACACCTTTAACCTACAGTGGTCAGGTGGTACAGCGGCCATGTGGTACAAGCTGTAGCTCTCAGAAAATTACTAGTTTACACTTTGTAATTACAAGTTCTACACGCATGTGAAGGATTTTTACAGCTCAGAATTGTTATGTAATTACGACATGGCCTGAACGAAACTGTACTGTGACTTCATTATTTGAAGCTATTTGCCATTAATGAATACTATAACAACAGGGGGACAAACGAAAAAAGCAACAGTCCACTCTATCAACTCTCTCAGCCAGGGTGCTTAAAGTTTTAGTGGTTTAAAAAAAAAGATTGGTTTCTAAACCTGTCAGTAAATAGTTGGTTGGAGAGGATATGGTGAATGTCAGACAGATCTGAGGAAGATATCAGGCAATGTAAGGTGGAGATGTCCCCTTGTCTTCTCTTTCTCACCTAGCCTCTCTTCTATATCACTGTCATCTCTTGTCAGGTTCGTGATGTGAAGAGATGTTAATGTAAAGTCAGTAACCTCACACTTCTCATTCTGAGTCAGAGGCAAGAGTCACAAGGTCACGTGGAGCCCTTGGCTGCTTCTAAAGATGGTGTCATTTCACCTCAGCATCTGCACAGCTGGTTGGCCTGTGGCCCAGAATGATGAATGATGTAATAAATAAGACTTTAATCCTACGGTGTTTCTCTTTTAATTATCTTTTATTATCTTTTCTGTAAAATTAGGTGTACAGAATTTCATTAGAACAAACTATAATTTAATATGTCCAATACTCCTTGCACAAGGCCATCACAACTACATTCCAATGCTCTGAAAATCATTTAAAAAAACTGCATAGCAACCCCCTAGCAACCACCCACAACACTCTAATGGCAACATTCTAAAAACACTTAGCAGGCATATAGAGCATCACAGTCCCGCCCACAGCCGGTGCCGGAAGTAAAAATTCAATACAATTTCTCCTTTGACATTTGGGATATAAGCCATAAAAACGTAACCATACATGGTAGACTTAAAACCAGCTACGGCTGTACTAAGTGATTGTATATGCTCATATAAACGCCAAAAGTTCACGGGGCACTAACCTTGTTTTAAGATAAATCTCTTTTATTCGCGATGTATTGTATAAGTACTTCATTACCCACAATCCTGAACATCCACAATCCCACAGTGGTGCATCTGTATGGTGGAAGTCGTGTCACGTGTCTGAAACCCCGCGAAGGCGCGTGAAGACTGAAGATCGCGTAATGACGTAGGGCTAGCTCATTGGTCGTACGTCAGAGCCGCCCGCGCCGCGCCATTGGATGTGCAGTTGCCCCAGCACAGCCTATGAGCAAGCCAGATGCCCTGATGTTTTAGCATGTGCGTAAGCTTCAGTAAATCGAGGAAAAGGAGTTTCCCTGCACATTCACTATATAAAATTCACTGGAGGAAAAAGTTCACGTTGCCGTCGTCAGATTTGGAAGTCACTCAAAAGGCTCTTTCATGGTGGCTTTCAGTCGACTTCAGTGAGGCGCGGTGGTTTATGGGAGGAGTAGTTCCTTTGCTCGGAAATGAAAATATGTACACAGGCTTGTACCCTTGACTTTTTTTGGATTTTCTCTTTGTTTTTTCACTCGAAATGATATGTTGTATGCTTATGAGTTCAGCCGTAGCTGGTTATCCTCAGACATGCTCTTATACTCTTTAGATATGGATTTTACAAAATGTCAATGGGAGAAATTAATGGGAAATTTACTTCCGGCACCAACGCTCTCTCAGGCTGTGGGCAGGACTGTGATGCTCTATAGCTAGCAAACACATTACGTTGCTGTGAAAAACAGTCAAAATTCCTTAGCAACTACTTAGCAAAGTTTTAGCAACCATTTACAAAACACCCTAAATGTAATGCACAAAATGCACTTCAGGCATTGCATAGCAACCCTCTAGGAACCACCCGCAACAACCTAATAGAAGAATTGGAACATTCTATATTTATAACACCTCAGTACCCACCAAACAATATTCTAGCAATCACATTATATTGCTTTTAAAAAACACTCAAAACACCTTAGCAACCACAGCAAAACCCTAGCAACCATATCAGAATTGCTACATTCTAAAAACACACAACACCTTAGCAGCCACCTAGTAACCAAATTACATTGTTGTACAAACCACTAAAAAAAGGCATATCAAAGTTTTGACAACCACCCACAATACACCAAAAAGCTTTCAATTGCTACCACTCAAAAACCTAGCAGCTGCATTGCAATGCAATAAAAAACACTTTTAACAGTCACCTAGCAACATCTTAGCAACCACATTACATTCTGAAGCTGTAAAAACTACTGTAAAACCCTTAGCAATTGCGTGGCAGCCACCCACAACAACCAACTGCATTGCAATGCCCTATAAACACCAATAACACATCTAAAAAATCATAGCAACACCATGGCAACCACATATCAACACCCTGACAAGACCCTAGCATCTGCATTGTAATGTTCAGAACACATTAGCATTACACGTTTCTAGAAAATGTAAAACACTAGTTTCCCTGGAAATTTATTGACCCCTCCAGCAGGTACACTGATGTTTAATCTGCAAAACTGTAATTTGCATGACGCAAAAAATACAATGTGGAACACAAAGTGTGCTGTATGTTTGTGTATGGGGTGTTTTGGGGTGCATGTGTGCTTGTTTTTGCCGGGCTTTTGCTGGGAGATAATGAGGTAATGGCATTACAGGGTGTTTCCTAAAGTCCTAAAGCCTAAAATCTATGATCGTCAGCACTTTCTCACCAGTTCGATCTAAGCCCTATCTTACTGGAGATCTCAATCCCACAATCCCCTCTGTTCTCTGCAGGCTCTCTGTTCTGGCAGCTTGTATTGGCCAGCAGCTTTGCCAGAGCAAACAAACTCGATCTGGGCTGGTAAAGCAGACGGGAGCACTCGGGGCTTACAATACAAACATTCTTATCAGCTGTCTGAACGCTTTTGGGCCGGACGCTGCGTACGAACTGTTATAATAATCCGAGCATGGCCAGCCGCCTGCCAGAGTGTGTATACATATTCAGGTATTTTGTGGACATATTTTCCAAGTAAGACACTGATTAGCTGGTTCAGGTGTGTTTAATTGGGATTGGAGCTAAACTCTGCAGGACAGTGGCCCTCCAGGACCGAGTTTAAAGAACCCGGCCATAGAACGCAAAAAAAAGTCACCACAGATCCCACAATATCCAAACGGTTTTGGAGCTTGGTTAAATAATAATTCTTTTTATGAGGTCTTTTTAAACTATGAAATTTGCAGGATGTTTTAATGGTACAAATAAACTCACCTAAAGGATTATTAGGAACACCTGTTCAATTTCTCATTAATGCAATTATCTAATCAACCAATCACATGGCAGTTGCTTCAATGCATTTAGGGGTGTGGTCCTGGTCAAGACAATCTCCTGAACTCCAAACTGAATGTCAGAATGGGAGAGAAAGGTGATTTAAGCAATTTTGAGCGTGGCATGGTTGTTGGTGCCAGACTGGCCGGTCTGAGTATTTCACAATCTGCTCAGTTACTGGGATTTTCACGCACAACCATTTCTAGGGTTTACAAAGAATGGTGTGAAAAGAGAAAAACATCCAGTATGCGGCAGTCCTGTGGGCGAAAATGCCTTGTTGATGCTAGAGGTCAGAGGAGAACGGGCCGACTGATTCAAGCTGATAGAAGAGCAACTTTAACTAAAATAACCACTCGTTACAACCGAGGTATGCAGCAAAGCATTTGTGAAGCCACAACACGCACAACCTTGAGGCGGATAGGCTACAACAGCAGAAGACCCCACCGGGTACCACTCATCTCCACTACAAATAGGAAAAAGAGGCTACAATTTGCAAGAGCTCACCAAAATTGGACAGTTGAAGACTGGAAAAATGTTGCCTGGTCTGATGAGTCTCGATTTCTGTTGAGACATTCAGATGGTAGAGTCAGAATTTGGCGTAAACAGAATGAGAACATGGATCCATCATGCCTTGTTACCACTGTGCAGGCTGGTGGTGGTGCTGTAATGGTGTGGGGGATGTTTTTTTGGCACACTTTAGGCCCCTTAGTGCCAATTGGGCATCGTTTAAATGCCACGGCCTACCTGAGCATTGATTCTGAGCATGTCCATCCCTTTATGGCCACCATGTACCCATCCACTGATAGCTACTTCCAGCAGGATAATGCACCATGTCACAAAGCTCGAATCATTTCAAATTGGTTTCTTGAACATGACAATGAGTTCACTGTACTAAAATGGCCCCCACAGTCACCAGATCTCAACCCAATAGAGCATTTTTGAGATGTGGTGGAACGGGAGCTTCGTGCCCTGGATGTGCATCCCACAAATCTCCATCAACTGCAAGTTGCTATCAAATCAATATGGGCCAACATTTCTAAAGAATGCTTTCAGCGCCTTGTTGAATCAATGCCACGTAGAATTAAGGCAGTTCTGAAGGCGAAAGGGGGTCAAACACAGTATTAGTATGGTGTTCCTAATAATCCTTTAGGTGAGTGTTAATATATATATATATATATATATATATATATATATATATATATATATATTATATATAATACATATAAAATGTAAGTAATGTATATATAAGGTTTTTGAAGCACCAAATCAGATTTGTTTACCGTTCACAGTGTTTACTGGGCTAACAGATTCTTATAGGATTATAAAAATAATGACTTTGCAAGTGCTAACCAAATCATTACAGAAATATTATTTATGACCTAAATAATAAGCTGCCTATAGGAGATATTGCTCAGTTTCACAGTTCACTGGTTAATGTTGAAAAGATTGTTGGTATTGATTGATATTGAGATTCATCTTAATCTGTGTCTGTTGTCCGCCAGCTGGAGATATTGAGTCCTGTGTTTTGTCTCCAGAGGCCTGTTGATTCAATCAGGCTGTTAGCTCAAGGGATTCACACCAACAACAGCATCTACATTAACATTCAGTTCGGCCTTCAAGTGTCATGCTGACATTGATAAATCATAAATTACAGATGTGATATCCGCATGCCATGCACGGCTGTTTATATATCGGAGATATTTGTCTCTCCTATTGATTTGACGTTGTATTTCAGGGCAGGGACGCAGTGGAAACTGTCTGATAGATTGATGTGTGCACTGTCAGATTGTTGCTCGAAGCTCTGCGAAGGAATTTGATCTCGGAAATGCAAATGTTTGAGCGCAGTGCAGAAATGAAATGTTTTATGATTGTGTGAATAATGATCTCTGGAGCTGTGCATAGGGGTTTAGGACAGCTTGTACTTTATTTGTCTCTGCCGGTGGCGAATGGAAAACGATAACTGGGACTCGCAGTTCCACACACTAACTTTTGCAATCATGTGTGTTTCTTAGAATTTGATTAAGCATCACTATTTATACTTCAGGGATTCAAACTAAATATTCAACTTTTCCTAAGTGAGTTGGGCCTTAGCATTAGTTCTCTGGTTGTGCCTTGTGAATGGCATCTCAGGGGATACATCAGTAACTGACACAACATGTGCTGTAACAGGTGTTTAGTGCGTTAGCATGTAGAACTCAGCGCTGGGTTTCCTGTAGAAAGTCCCGTCTGTTATACAGGGATTATGTTCAGTCTTCCTGTCAGTGGGAAACGGGAGTCTCTTCCGATAATCTAAAACAGGATAACTGTTTTACGTGTGGATGCAAACAAATTCTGCATTAAAAAGTATATCACCAGTCAAATGTTTAGGTTTATGCTTAAATCCTTGAAATGTGTTTTTCTAGACAAAAAATAAATTGTGCCAGCCAGTGTTTACTGTAAAAAAGTCATTAATTAGATGCTAATTACATATTCAACAGTGTAATTAGATTACTTTAATAACTCTCTTTAAAAGTATTGCATTTCTTATTACTAATTACTTTCTAAATCTCATATCAACCTTAACCAGTTGAAAAATACAAGGATAGACATGAAACTGCTTTTTTAATTCTTTCAAATAAATAATACAAAATTGCATACATTATTCTTGAACTGACCAAAATATTTAAAAGGAGGTTACATTAAAAACATACTTTTTAACATTAGATGCTAAATCTAAAATTGTTTAATATAGAATTGTTCTATAGTCTAATGTAATTACACCAGAACTAAAAATTAAAAGGGATTTTGTTTTTTTTTACATTAATTACTTGTAATTAATTATGTAATTAATTACATTACACCCAACACTGGTGGCAGCTTATGATTTCTTTAAAAAAATATTATTTTATTGAAAATATGAATGTTTTAAAAAAAGAGCTAATTAAAATAATTATTTAAAAAATAAAAAATACATTTAAATATATTTAAATTCTTAAATTTTGAACAGTTTATTTTTGTCTACAATTTTAATTTCATTGATTCATTCATTTCTAAATGGATAAGCGTGACAGTGAAGTTTTTTTTGTCCCTACATATTATCCATACTTCCATGTATGTTAAATCATAGTTTTGAAGATTAGTTTTTAACTATTATTAGCAAAAAGGGAAAAATGTCATAATAAAGAATTAAAACTGTGCCAGCTTACAAATTTCTTAATAAACTATTTGATTTAATTTATTGTTTACTATTTTTATCTATATATTTTTAGAATTCATTAGTTGACACAAATTATTAAATATTAATTTATTCCTTTTTAAATGGATAGGTTGGATAGTGCAGGAAGGTTGGTCTTGACACATTTTCCATAAATTCATGTTTAAGTATTATTTAAAAAAAGAGGAAACTAGATATAATAAAGGAGTAGTAGTAGTGTACAAACTTTTTAGTAGTGTAGACAAACTAGACCGTAGGTTGGCAGAGAAGCAAATGCTGACAAATTACCTCTGCGTTTTTCAAGTAGTAAAAACTCATTCTCAACTTTATCTGTTATTCATTTGTGAATTGTTGTAGCGTGATGATTTTCGAGTGTTTTTGTATTGGTAGCCCCAATTTTCCACCAGTTTCATGAGTCAAGATCCCCAATAATCTGATTCCCCATCAGCAACTAGTGCACCGTATAAATCTCTCCCACAGGTGTGTCAGACTTCAAATAACATTAACCCTTTGTCTACCCCCTCAGGCAATGACAAAGGGACATAAAGTGTGGAAGATAGTCACAGACAGACCTGGCGGGAAGAGATCTTTTAGTAATTTAATACATCATGGTTAGAAGTGCCAAATGGAGTAAATTTATTATTTGGTCCAATTACCTTTTCTCCCTTAACTAATGTGATTTACTACAAGACTTGCGGCTGTGATGATAAATCATTCCTGTGAGCCACAGACCTCCATTGCAACCTTGAGTCCTGCTATTTCAACCAGTGCAAGTCTACCAGCCTGGAAATAAACCATCTGACCAGGGGTGTCCAAACCAGGTCTTGGAGGGCCATTGTCCTGCAGTTTAGCTCCAACTTGCCTCAACACACCGGCCTGGAAGTAAGACCTTAGGCCTTTCTCAATCTGTGATCTTGTCTGTACTTGTGTAACGTCATCAGTCGCTGCCCAAGTACAGTTCCAATTCAAAGTTCACATCTAGCCAAGTACAAGTCAATGGTGGAGGAGAAAACCTGCATAATAATTTAAAAAATACTGCTACAGAATGTAGTTTTAAGAGTTTTTTAGTCGAGAATGTAGTTGTTTAAAGCTCAAATCTGTGGTTTATTTATAAAGATAGAGCCTATTTGAAAATTTGCTACGCCGTTTTTAAAGTTGTGAGATCCAGGCGAAACAGAGATGTAATTTCTTTAACAGTGCTGATTTTCCCCTTTCTAATAATCACTCGCTGAGACCGCTTAAGTAAATGTCATCGTTTCTGTCTAGTTCTGCAGTTGATGGATGACCACTGCAATTTCAACATCGCATGTCACTGCAACCGTTCAACATCCTTGTAACTGGATGTTTTTGTTGAAGGCCTCACAAGGGTCGTTGACAGGGGAAGTAGTTGAACCTTATCTGAACCAATCACAGCCTCCCCTCTGACATTATGACAAATCCCATCCAGTCCTATACAAATTCTTTCTCTCGTTCTGTCTCTCTATCTCTGTCTAACCAACTTTGACGGTTCGAAATGTGAGTAAAATCTCTGCAGGACAACGCAAACCCTCAAAGTGTTGACAGCTTTCACTAGGAGATGAGAATCATGACATCTGCTAATCTAATAAAGACTGCACAGTCTCTTGGGGACTGGATGTATAAGACAGGTCTGTCTTCAACAACGACCATGGGAAATGCAGCAGAAATGTCATTGTGTCTCACAACACTAAAATATCATCTTACATTCTCAACTACTTTGAGCTATTAGGAGCCAGAAGATTTAACATCCTGTAATAAAATGAGGTGAATAATGACATTGCTAGACCAGCATTATTGTTAATCCAACTTGGGGAGGAAGTGTTTACAAACGAGACCTACAAATAGAGACCTAGAACTAACACTTAGACGCTACTTTATATAGTAAAGTGTTAGTTGTGTAGACTGCTAATGGTAGCCAATTATAACAAAGGTCATTTACATTTTACCATTTTAACAAATATGTCGCTGTACCTTTTCTGATTTTGATTGAATTACCTTTGTTATGACTGGACATGGGAAATGACTAACAATGCCTGGCCAAGTAGCTGAATACTGCTGTTTATATCTAAATGTGACAGTCACAAGGTTGTGACATCATAATTGTTAAAGGGATAGTTCACCCAAAACTGATATTTTTGCCATCATTTACTCTCCCTCATGTCGTTTAAAACCCATAAGACTTTCGTTCATCTTCGGGACACAAATATAGATATTTATAATGAAATCTGAAAGCTTTCTGTCCCTTCATTGACAGTCTATGCAACTACAAAAAGTTCATAAAGAGATCGTAAAGCTAATCCAAATGAATTGAGCGGATTTTCTGCAGAGACACAATCTAGGGTGACCATATTTTAGTTTTCAGAAAACAGGACGGGGGGCGTGGTTGATGGGCGGGGTGTGATTTTTGGGGAGGCGAGGTTAAGGGGTGGGGGCGTGGTTTGGGGGAGAATGCATCAAAAAATACTTGACAAATGCATTCACAACCTTGCAACTATGTTATTGTACTTTAATACATAAAGTAATACATCCTTTCCATTCAATCCATGTTTGGCCCGCAACAATAGAATACTATTTTAAAAAAAAGTTTAGCTTTTAACACCTTTTACATGACACTATTTATTTTCATGGCCATAGCATAGGTTAAAAATCTACTACTAAAATAAAAAATCTACTACACTATTTCAGTAAAAAAAAAACAATTTGAATCCTCCTGATGTTCTCTTAGCCTATACGTTCTTTATATGGGCTTCTAGGTCGCTAGCACCTTAACACTGACACGTGCAGTTCATGCATTCTGCTTTACACGGATCCTGACCGAAACGAAAACACAGGAATTTTCTCTAAATCGTCAGTGAATTAACATTTGGGCTTTTTTTTCTTTTTTTTTTACGCTGTTAGCTACTTACATCTTACCTCGCACTTGACCGTAAACTGAATCGTCTGAAGCGTCACGCTGCTAAAATTCTGTGAACGTGTAAAGTCCGCCTACTTTGATTTGATTGGTCATTTCAAATATTCTGACATTGACAAGCAGTGACAGACCAATGAGGCTGCGATGAACAGACACACACACACACACACACAGGCCTCTGTATTCTGATGATTCTGAGTCTGACGTGCTCTGTGCTGCGGATTAAGGAACGTGCCGATTATAACAAGAGGGGGTGAAGCCAAAGTATGTTTTGTGTGTGCAAAGGCAAGCGTGTATTTAAAGTACACGCTTAATGGCCCAATGAAAAATAATGAAAACCAGGACATTTTCATTACTTTTTAAAAAACAGACAGGACGGCCAGGACAGGACGTGAAAACAGGACATGTCCTGGGAAAACAGGACGTTTGGTCACCCTACACAATCATGTTATATGATGAATATGATGGCTTTAATTCACATGCAAACATTCATCAACTCACACATCAGTTGTGGTATACAGAAGCTGGCTTGACGTGCAAGAGCCAATGAGATCCATTCTCATGTGTGAGCTTCTGCAAGAACCAATGAGGTTCATTCTCATGTGTGAGCGTCTGCAAGAACCAATGAGATCCATTCTCATGTGTGAGCTTCTGCAAGAACCAATGAGGTTCATTCTCATGTGTTATTCAGCATGTTTGAGCTTCTGCAAGAGCCAATGAGAAATTTGGACTAAACCGCTCAATTCATATGGATTAGTTTTATGATCTCTTTATGAACTTTTTGAAGCGTTTAAGTGGTAGTTGAGTTGTCTGTCAATGAAGGGACAGAAATCTCTCATATTTCTTTAAAAATATCTTCATTTGTGTTTTGAAGACGAACGAAAGTCTTGTGGGGTTTGAATGACGTGAGGGGCGAGCTATACCTTTAAGATGAGTCATTTGTGCATTTTAGTTTGCATAAATAGTCTGGGTGGATATTGGAGTATTTCAACATAGTGATCTAATACCTATTTCAAAATGGCAAAAAAAAAATCTATTTTCCATATACGGCCTCTTTAACCTACCACAGCTACAGCAGTGCAAGAGGAGAGAGACTGACACAGAGAGTGCCACGTCAGCTCTTCAGATTGTCTTAAAGAAAGGAACGCACAAAGATAAGGAGAGTGAGCAAAAAAAGGCACTTAACCACAGAGCCAGAAAGACAACAGAGAGATGGGAAGAAATCTCCCTAAAGCTCTTTCTTATTCATACAAGCAAATAATCAAAAATGCACCTCCTATACACAGCTAACAGATATGCAGTTGGAAAAATGTCAAGCACGAGAACATTCAAAAAGCAAAACTTTGTAAAAAATGCTAGGGTGTTGCTATGAGATATTCTGGTCTCTAGATATGGCTATTCTCATTTACTGTAAAACTAAGCATGATCGAACACATTTTGTGTTTAGTTGATTTTGAAAAAAAAAAACACTAATAGTAAAAGCAATAGTAGAAAGCGCAAAAAGAGCAAGCATCAGAAGATTTATTCCCCTCCCCTTTTGGTTTCGTCCAATAAAAAGCTTTGAGCAATTGCACTTCCTGACAAACAGGTTCAGTTTCCATGCCACCCACCTGGGTTGTAGTTCAAGTCCATGACGGGACAGGAGCTCTATCTATCCAGCTTTTGTGACTCAACAAGAACACAAAGATCAGTCCTGCTCTTCTCATCTGTGCATTTCTCAAGGTTTCTCTTCTCTCATTATCCTGTTTTTATCTCCCTCCAGCCTGATATTCCCTGTGCCTGATCTGATTTGAGAGTCAGACCATCACTGGTCAACAAGGTCTCTTCTTCCTTTCTACGGCTGCGTGCAGAGACGGGGCAGTTCCCGAACGCAGTGTCTTGGCTAGGATGGTTTTCAATGATGCACTGTGACGATCTGGAAGGCGAGGAGTGGAGCTTGGCTCATAAATCACGACCGCTAGGGCCCTTGGGGGTCTCGGCCTGGCCTGTAAATTTGATGATCGAAAAACAGGCACTCGGCCAAATCGCTCGGCCCCTTACAGTGGCTCTATAAATACAGACCGAGCTGCTACCGCACGCTACGTGAGGAAACTGATTTCTTGAGCTCTCTTTTCCAGTTGCACTTTGATCTGGAGAAATCTCATAATCCACTACATTTCACTTGAATCTGCCTGAAAGGAATGATGTGGATGATTTAATTTCTTCTGTGAAACACAGCTCCAAAAATGACAGAAAAGTAGTTTATATGTTTTGTTTGCCATTTTTATTTGGTGTGACATCTTCATATATATTTGGAAGGGGAGGCCATTTGAGAGAATAACGATTTATAAGTAAATAAATCAACATTTACCACATATATATTTATAAACAACTAAAGCAAATAAAGATGTATCATATATTAATTAATAAATACATAATAAATAAATAAATAACATGAATAAATAAATAGAAATATTTTAACATACATGTATTAATATATCAATAAATAATAAAATAAAATAAATAACTTCTTATGATGCATGTATTTAGTGATAAATAAATATCTGACATGTACAGTATATAGGCTATTTATTAATACATTTATATTTTTCAATGATAAATAATAATATAAATAAATATTTAGGCTACTGTATGAATTTATCAATAAGAAATACATATTTGTCAAGCATAAATAAGAATAATTACCAAATAATAAATAAATGAATAAATAAATTAAATAAACAAATATTTTGAACTTTTTTAGCATCTGTAACCATTCATTCGACTTAAAAACTATTATTATTTTTTTTACTAAACTTACATGTTTGTGGATTGACACGCGGTTGACTATGACTATTCCTTTACGTAAACGTTACCCAAATAGCTTTAGCATCCACTGACCTAGCAGTCAATGACAGTGTATGACAGCTTTAAGCTGCTGACTCTGTGTGTCTGTCTGTAAAAGCGCTCTGTGTGCAACCGCCATGTGTATTCCTGTTATATCTGCAATGCTGGATATGTCTGGAGTGCAAAACAGGTCTAGAATGAGTGTCAACACAGTGTTCACTTACACATGAACTATAGATGTTGAAGATCGTTGAATGTAAAGGCTTAACCTGATCTGTGTTGGTGGACTGTGTGTGTGTGTGTGTGTGTGTGTGTGTGTGTGTGTGTGTGTGTGTGTGTGTGTGAGGAGAGGGGGGCTAAACATCCTCTCTGTTACCAGGTTATGTAATCGTCTGTGTTTCCCGTTTTGTCTGGTATCTGTATGCCAGCTCAGACACACACAAACACACAGTAGTAATTCACTCTCCCTGAATATACCCACTTCTTGACCTTTTGCCAAAAGTGAAATTCACTCATCAAATTCACCCCTTGAGAACTACTAAAGTCTCTTTCAGCGAGCCTGGTCTACATCTCTCAGATATAACCAGAGCTTCAGTATCATGCAGTGACGCCCGAGCCCCGTTTAGCTCCAACTGCCATGCCAGAACCCTCCATCTGTGGACAAATAGTAATCTGCGGCGTAATTCTGACTGAGAAACACAAACACACATATTTCATCCTGCAGAAGGATTAATAAAGAGGTTTGGAAGCCCAAATCAGACTGTTCTACAATAAGAAATGTATGTTTTTGTATTTATATACCTGTATACAATGTAACCAACACAAAACAGCTAAGAAAACTGTTTTAAATGAAAATAAAAGTGAATTATACTATATTTGATTGTATTGTATTGTAGCATTATTCTAATGCATGTAAAATGAATCTAAAGACAGTTTTAAGCTGTTATTGTGATTTCAGCTTGTGAACTAAAACTAAGACCATAAAAATAGAAATAAAATTTATAAAACTTAATTTTATTTTAGTCTAGTAACATTTATCATTTTTGTTTAGCTAAAGTAATAAAATAACTAAAACTAAATCTAACAATTAAAAACTATAGACACTAAAACAATGAAAACTACCAGGAAATGTCAACTAAATTCTATCCAATATAATAATAATTTTTTTTTTTTATTTAATTGAAAATCATGCCATTTATTTTTATGACGACAAACATATTCAGTTCATTCTTATGGAATTAGCAACAGTAACAAAGGGGTGGGGCTTCACGAAGGAGGAATTTGTCTCCAATCACTTTCAATCTACATAAATAGGCAGCATGAAGATGCCTAACGTCTCAAATGTGACAAATTCATTCCATCAAATAATTTTATTCTATCGTTTTGAACACATTTTACTAAAAATCATCAGTTCATTCTTATAAAGTAAGCAACAGTAACCAAGGGGTTGGAGCTTCATGAAGGGTCAATTTGGAATTTTGAAGGAAATTTGAAGAAAGCCGAGAGAAAATGGTGGAAAGAACTAGACCTTGAGAAAGACAGAACAATTACGAACTCATTTTCCTTTTCTCTGTCTTTTCAATCATGCTGAGCACACAAGACATATCCCACATCAAGAGCACTCTGAATATCTGCCGTTCCCTCGTGTTATTACTGCTGCTGTTTTCAATATATGGTGCCATCCATTATTTCCTTTGACGAACAGCCGTCACAACTTTAGCTATATTAGATAAAGAGCTGAAGAATCAACCAGTTTCCCTTTATAACCCCCATTATCTTAGACTCAACCAGTTGTTTTGTGATTAGAGTGAAAATGCTTTAATCTAACTCAGTATGGATCATTATTTATAATTTAAAGGAGACCAATTATGCCCCTTTTTGCAAGATGTAATATAAGTCCCCAGAATGTGTCTGTGAAGTTTCAGCTCAAAATACCCAACTCATTTATCATACCATACTGTAAATGTACATTTTTAAGGAAAAACATGTATCCGTTTTCGTGCATGTATCTTTAAATGCAAATGAGCTGCTGCCTCTGATTCACAACCGAAAACTAACAAAACATCTGTTAGTGATGAAGCAGTTCTTCATCATCATCATGAAAGTTTATTATCTGCATGTGTTTAAAGCCATATCAGTTTAAACTTCTGTTATTGTATTCTGTGCGCACACATCTGAATCACGCGCACAGAAAGCGGTCTAAACTTAGTTCTCTTTCAAGTCTTATAGAGCTTAAACAGTCAAATACACACAAGGTTATGTCAAAACACACTGGGCCCTACTTTAACGATCTGAAATGCAAGTGTCAAAGCGCAAAGCGCAAGTAGCCTTGTGGGCGGATCCCGGTGCTGTTGCTATTTTCCCGGCGGGATAAATGCCTCTTGCGCCTGGCGCAAATCTAAAAGGGGTTGGTCTGAAGTAGCTTCATTATTTATAGGTGTAGTTTGGGCGTAACGTGAAATAAACCAATCAGAGCGTCATCCGACATACCCTTTAAGAGCAGGAGCGCATGTCGCATGGCGGATTGTTATTATTATGGCGCATTTACCCGGCGCGCTTCAGAATCGGTTCACAGCCGAGGAGATCGATGTTCTCGTCAGCGCCGTAAAAGAAAGAGAATTGACATTGGGGATGGGACAAACCCACCCAAATCAATAGAAAAAAAATATAAGAAAGCTCAACTTAACTGGCAAGTTAAAGAGTAATGTTTTAATGTAATTACATAAAGGTGATTTCACAGTCTTCAGATTTTTTTTCCTGGTTCTTAACGGACAAACTGATTTGTCAGATGTCCTTATATACATATGTGTCTTGCCACTATTGTCATGAGTCTGTTCTGTGTTTCTGTCTTGGTTCATGTTTTGCTTCTCCTCGTTATGTTTATTAGTTACCCAGGTGTTTCCATTTAGCCACACCCTCTTGTTACCTCGTTATCTTGTTTAGCTTGTCTGTCCTTGTATTTAAGCCTGTGTGTTTGGTTCAGTCTTTGTCAGTGCTTAATGTTTGTCGGTTGAGTGTTTGTCCTGTTCCTGAGTCTGAGCCTTGTTCCTGAGTTTATGTTTGTGTAGTTTTGAGTTTGTATTAATAAAAGATGCTGCAAATGGATCCAACGCCATTGTCTGCTTCAACCGACCGTGACAACTATTGGGCAAACAGGTCTGATCTGTCATTACTACAATTTGCCTGAAAAAATTGGGCAAATGTGTAAGCTAGATTTATGCCTTTTTTTACATCTTCATGGACACCACAATGATTTCCCTCGTGTGGTAATATATTTCCTTGTTATAATGTATGATTTGCAAAAATAAAAACTGCTGCATCTGTGTTGATGAGAGATTCAAAGTGTATGCGCGTTGTGCACCCGTTACATTATGGCCAAGCATGCGCGAGTATGAACAACTCGCAAGCGCCATTGACTTTAGACCAGGATTTTTTTGGTCAGTGGCGGAATTGTTTTCTGGAACTGCAAAACGTTTGCGCCGAAACACGCCTCCTTTTTGCGCCGACCCGCCTAGGGAGCGCAAGTTCATTTCCTAGTTTACCGACGTGCGTCTGTGGAGAGAAAAAGCCCGCTTTGCGCGGGTGCAAAATAGAAATGATACATGCGTCAGTGTACAAAGTTATTTGCGCCGGGTGCAAGATAGAGCCCACTAAGTTCAGATATTTATGTCTGTGAAAGTAAACAGCAAAAGTAAATTGCATATGTATATTAGATCTGTGTAAAAAGCAGCGTAATATACGTACTGCTATATATGCTGTTAATATGAATCAAACAACGAAAGCAAAAAGAAAATCACTCACTGCTCTTGACTGAATAACTTTAGAAGCTTTAATAAGAATACATTTCTCATTTGAATGCTGGTGTTCAATGCTGTGGCGAGGAGATAAACATGGCGGACTGTGTACAGCTCACTCAGGGGAGGAGCTAAGCTAGTCGTGGGCGGAGCCTATGCCATGTGACTTCATATTGCATAAAAACTGCTTATGATTTATGGGGATTCAAAAAGGAAGTGGGTGGATTCATTATTACCATTTTTATACACACACTGCAGACACATTTGCTTAAACATCATGTAAAAGTGAATTTTGCATAATAAGTCACCTTTAAAAAAAATGCTTTTATGTGGCAACGTCTCCAATTTGTATTTTATAATAATCCTTTGTATCAGAACACAAAATGACCAAGAGGGATGTGTATTTATGAATATTCATCAGTACATCATTCTAATTGGCTGATGGCACTGCCTTTGCGAGGACTGCTATTAAAAACATTCATGTCGTCTCTAGAGTATACTTTGTGTATCAGTAGCAAAAGTTTTTACACCCTTCCTCTGATGTACAAAAGAAGCTCCGTGCTGAGGTGTTCAAAAGATATAGCTTTCAAAATAGGACATAAACACAATATTCCTAAGTTCAAGTCCAGCCCACATAGGGCGGTTCTGACATCTGGAAATCATAAAACACTCAGTAAAAATGTCTGACATGTAGATGTGAGGAAAAATAAAGCTCATATCGCCACTTCCTCTGCCAAGACGAGTCCTGTGAACTTAAATACACATCAGAGGGGTATTTATGGCGTGCGAGAGCTCGTGATGACAGAAAACGTTTGAGTTTTCCTTCAGCTCAGGATAAAACCTGCATGCGTAGGTTCTCCTCACCCCAGAAGACCTTGCCTGACCTAAATCCTAAGCTCAGTAATAAAAGGCTTCATTCAGGTTTGCAAAAATTAAATCCAAACACTTTTTTAGCATTTTCAACAGACTCTTATGGCAAACAATTTTACAATTTGGCGAATTGGTGGCAAATTATGATCTCATTTGTATAGTTTTGTATTAGAGAACATGCAAACAAGGTTTAGAGGTGGACCTTTTTTGAAACTTTCATATGTCAAATAAAACAAATTCATACAATGTTTAAAGTTACACTTCTTCATGAGATCGGGTCGGCATTTTCAACTTTTTTTTTTTTTTTCCTTGTGAGAATTTGATTATTTGTTTGTTTATACTGTACTTTAGTCAAGCTATTTGTTTAAAAAAATATCTATATATCTATATCTATACTACAAGCTAACTTTACAATTAGTTATTAGTTTACTTTAAAATTACTTATTTTTTTAAATGTATGACAATCTAATTATATAAATTTGTCATTAATTCAGTACCACATGTATTTCAATGAATGAACAGTCTTACTTAAGGTGACATCAAACTTCAGCTGAGAAATGTACAAAGTACAACTACAAAACTAGAATACTGCATGCATAATTTATATTACAGTCAAGTTTTCTGCTATAAAAAAGACAATTTACATGTATCCAAATGAGCCACTTCATTAGAACGAATCAGATTTTCCAAAGAAAAATAACTATTTATGACGAATCGATTCACTAAAATGAATCAGACTTTTTTAATACTAAATAGGAGAAAATTAATCGTTAAGGTTAAACAAATTCACTAGAATGAATCAAGTTTCCAATACTCGTATGAGAAAAATAACCATTTATGATGAATCGATTCACTAGAATGAATCACTTTTTAAATACTAAATATGAGAAAAAGAACCGGTAAAATCGAAACAATTCACAACAATGAAAAAAACATTTACTGAATGAATCACTTTCAAATGTTATATATAAGGTAACTAAATTATTTATCTGTCAGTTATATTTTTAAATATATGACTATCCAATTATATAATTTTAGCCTTTAATCAGTCACATTTATATAAATTAAGATGACAACATCAAACTTGTAACTTATACAGATCATTTTAGTACAACTAAAAACTAAAATACTGTAATTTGACTCAGATACAGTGATTAACTAAATATTAAACAAAAAAATGTAGGTTCATATTTTTTATTATCTGTTCATTTACAAAAATCTTCCAAAATTAACTGACATAATGTATTATTTTTGTTATTTTATAACATTGAATGTTCTCAGTAAGACTTTACATACACATCTCGAGCACATTTTCTAAACCTGTGAGCAAACCAGTAAATTTCCATTCAGAAAACAGGTCTCAGATCAGAACAAGCGCTACTCATATCCACACAGAACACACTGAGAAAGAAGAGAAATCCCTCCGTTTGTCCCTGAGCTGTTCTCAATCAGGTCCGAGTTTGTGCTATCAGCACCCCTGCAGACACTTTTGACTTGAGAAATATCAGCTCTCACACAAGACCAGAGGGTTATGAAAGACCAGGACTGAGAGAGGAGAGAGAGACGGGCGATTAATCAGACTTGAATGAAGTGAACGATGAAACAAATTGAGAACAAACTCTTCCTTCGGTCCCCCCAAGCTACGGCGTGAGAAATGAGGGGACGAGGAAAACACGCCGTGTGACAACATGATTCAATGAATGACCGCCATCAATCTCACACTTCAGAGGATGAAGGAACAGCGGGGATAACAGACTGAACGCAAGAAGGAAAACAGCAGGAGAGCTCAGAGAAATACACAAACACACACACACAGACAAACAGACGTTGGCCCTCACAGCTGGACGCGTAACTGGTTTTTATAATCAGTTTTTTAATTAGGGTGAATCCATTGATGGAAGTTTCAGCTTCAATGAACGAGGTTCTGAATGGAATAAAACCGGCTTTATCAAATGCACAGTTGTGTTTAACCCATTAACAATCTCATTCATCTCAACAGAACTGACCAATTCCCCTGATATAGTTCTTTTCAGTTTTTTATAATGTACATTATAGTTTATATTTCGTAGAAAGCAATGTTTTAAGCTGGATGATAATTGTGATGTTACTAATGGGATATTTTAATTTCAAACACAATACCACTTTAGGACACTGACAGATTTATGTGGAGAGACCAAAAAAGACATGATGGATGACAGATGATAGATTGTGGCGTTCAATTAGTTTATCAAAGCAGAAATGAAAAGGATTAATTTTATAAGCACCTTCACCTACAAATCATAGCAGACTGCCATATACCTCTTTATGAAAAAATATGTGGAAACAAGCCGAGAGTGTGTTTCATTTAATTATGAGGCAAATACTAGTTTACAATAATATTGCACTAGTTTTTAAAGGACTAGATCACCAAAAAATTGAACTTTATGCCTTTATTTACTCACCCTCATGTTGTTTAAAGACTTTGAAAAAGATGCAAAAGCACCATAAAGATGAGTCATAAAATTGCTTTGCTTTGAAAGAGGATCAAATTCACTGAATATCTGGACATGTTTATTGAGAGTCAATGAGAAAAGTAGCATTATTTGTAAAGGAATTTGTCATTTGAAATTGGATCTTTTCAATTAGCATGACAGCTCCAGTTCCTATTTATTTGCATTTCATGGAAAACCGTCTCCTCTGTAATTCATTAAATGATCTTTTTGTGCTCCATGGAAGAAAGAAAAACATAAGGGTGAGTGAATGATGACAGAAATTTCATTTTTGGTCGTATAACGTATTTTAATGAAATGCAAATATAACTCACAGGATAGCCAATATATCTACTTACTCATAAACATGCCAGGTTATAACTCAATTCAGCCAGTGCTTTATTTATATAAGACAGAAGCACAGATAAATATGAACCACGCTGACATGAAGAGCCCATAAAAAAAGCCTGAAGAACAGGGGGAACCCATAGACAAGAAGACAAACAAAAGGGTCAATGCCTACCAACAGACAAGAACGAGACATTAAAGAAACACTGATCTGATCAGACACCAGTGATGTTCTTTCACTAATAATAGTAAACGCTAAACAAGAACCTAGAACAAGACCTACCCTGCATACAAACTTTTAAGACTAGCAACAGTGGTGCATGAGAGGGAACTGGTACGTAATTTATAACGGTTCGATTGAGCAAATTGCCTAGAGCCAGAGGGGTTCAGGAGCAGAGTGAAAGAAATCGAACCACAAAGTGCACAGTGATTCATTTTGTACGGTGCTTCTGTGAGATTCAATAAAACACAGAGCTTTTAGTTCCAAGATAAAACCAGGGATATCATTTACACACACAAACACAATGAGATATAGTTGCTGTGAAGGTCAAATATCAATGTATGAATGCAACAATGATAGCAAAAGTTCTTTTATTTTATGTCCCAGAGCATTATCTCTCAGCAGAGGTGTAGTGCTTTGAGAACGCACACGGTGAAGGCACCCGGGCTTGACGGGCTAATGTGGAGACTCATCAGTTTTCTCCTGAAAAATGTCTCTAATTACTCAGAGGATCTGGGAATCCTGTATCTTTCTATGAGGTCACTGTCTCTGGGGTGCTTCTGACATCACTGTCACTGGAAAGATAATTAACTACCATCTCATCTAATTGGGGACTGATAAACGCTGCACTGCTGAATACTGATACGTAATCTCTCTCTTCAAAATTAGATTACCTAACCCACTATACAGGAAAACCTAACTTAAAATATAACATTTTTGGTTTCTCCATACAACAGAACAGAAATGGAAAAGAGCAAAACCCACTCAACTCGTTATGAGTGATTGACAGGTAATACAGCCAATCAGCGACGGAAAGTGAAAGTGAAAATAAGAGAGACAAAAGAGACCAAAAAAAGAAACACAAACCCCCAAGAAAACACTATAAACGTCCCCAAGGACGTAACAATGACAAACCCAAACAAACATACTAAAACAGAACAAAAAACTCTAAACAAAACATAACGAACCTAAACAAGCATAACAAATCAAACCTAAACAAAACAAAATCAACCTAAACAAACCTCCTGAAACAAAACAATTCTAAGGCTCAATCCCAATTCACACCTTGATAAAACAGAGTTACAAGTTTCCCTACGAAATGTAACAACCCTTCATGAACCCGATACGTCATCAGTGGTCAGCGATGGCTCTGGCGTTACGGAAGCGACGAGTTTTTACAGGATTTCTCCATGACAACGACTGACAATGAGCGCAGCTGCTCTCAACTTTGAGGAAACATGATGATTATAACCTTCCTTCCTAGAAATGTATGTCTTTTCTGTTTCGGAAAAGTCATTTATTATACAATTTCTAAATTTAAAAATGACTATATTATTATTATAAGAGTAAATAAAGTGCATGGTGGTGTCATCTGGGGCTAAATTTAAACGTTTAACCGTTTGCGAAGCCATCTCGTGATTCGCGATGCATTCTGCGAACTTTCCCGTAGCTCTCCGTTCGGAGTGTGCCTCTGAAAAATCTCCAATTCGTGGACTATGTAGCCCTACCCCTTCGCCCTACCCCTCTATCGCAACAAGAATCGGGACACCCTACCCCTAGACGTGAACGCGCAAAACGGAGAATTAGGATTGAGCCTAAACAAAACATGATGAACGTAAACAAACAAACCTAAAAAAACAAAACAAATTAAATCTAAACACACATTATAAAACAAAACTAGAAACAAATCAACAACAAAAAAGTTTGTCAAAACACACTTTGATGTTGGCTTGAGAAAGCCTGGCCAGAAAGTTGGAGGTAGTTTTAATAGTTTAAAGTTTGTGTTGGTTCTAATGCCACTGAATTTTAAATTAGAATTTTTGACAGTTGGACTTTGAAGAGTCATTAGTTCATTCGAATATTTCGTTATAAGCCTACGGCCAACAAAAGAGTAGACCAAAGTTAAATAGAATAGAATAGCATCAATCAAACCTAACCAAACGGAATGGAACGAAACGAAACAGAACGCCATATTAAACATAGCACACATAAAAATAAAAATATACAAATAGTTCAAAACCAATGTCCTAAAACAATATAGCCTTTCTAGATGCTTGTGTTGCTACATAGTCATTGAAAACTAGTCGGCCATGATTGTGCCAGACTTTTATGCAGGTTTGTTCATTTCGATCTCTGATCAGACTGAGAACAACTCAGAACTTCACTGCATATGTGGACAAACTTACAGCAACAGTTTTTAAGTTGATAGAACTCACAGATATTTATTCTGAACTTTTGGGTGGAGAATGAAAAACGGGTGCAACTAATCTAGGCTGCAACGTGAAGCTATTTTTCAGATAAAACGACTGCGGTGCAAATGAGGATGGAGGCGGTGTCGTTCCATTAACTGGGTTTCGGACTTATGCTGTTGCCATGGTTTCCTGTCCTGCTAGGTTAATTAACACACACAGTGCAGTATGCCATGCTTGTTCAAATGTACAGACACATGTCACCGGACAATCTAAGCCTGACAAACCTTTTAATGCACATCACATAAACATACGCACACAATAACACAAATATTGGTAGTGAGTCAGTCAGGAATTTTATTCCAAATTCAGGCAAGAGAGTCTCTCACGCAGTGGCCGATAAAACACAGATTGCTTTTTTGCAACAAGCCAGATTGGTGGCCATACAACATATAGTAAAAAGTACTGCTATCCGATAACATTCGCATTCATTTCAAATGGGAAGTGAAAGAGTGTGGGCTTTAATAAACCCTTTTGAAACATACAGTAATCATCAGAAAATGACCATTTTGCCATTATTTTTCTAATCAAGCATTATCAAAAGTTGTCCAACAATGTTCACGAATCCGCCAAATAACATGAATAAAGCTGAAGAAAACAATGGCACCGTGGTATTGTTAAATTGCTGTTCATTCACAAGGCGCCTTGGGCATCCTGTCAAATTTCTAATCATATCTGGAGATTTTATTACCTTGGTTCTCAGAGAAATAACTATAAAATATGTCCAACAACAGCCTCTGCCAATCACTGTAATCATTCCTAGGACCCATGAGAAAACCTGCTGTAAAGTCTTGACAAGTTTTCAAACGACATAAGGATGAAAAAAGGAATAACCATAGAAGATAAAGAGTAAACAAAACCACAACTCAGATTCTAGCAGAATATATGAGATGTAACACAGTTGATTCCTTCACGCCATAAAACATTTCCCCACAGTTCATTATAGATATGCATAATTATTGATAATTAGATAGAATTGAATGGAGTGTAATGAGTGTATGACAAGCACAATAACGGCTCAATGAATATTTAAAAGCAAGCATAATGTCTGCAGTGATGTGTCATCTGTTGCTGTGAATGGTTTTGCGACCACTTGGGGGCATCAGCGTCATCTGTTTCAAGACTAAAGCCCTCAATATCAGGACATGAAAAGATAGAAAAATATTTTAGGACAGATTTAATGATAATGCAGCAGTCTGGTGTAGTTTTATAGCCTGCAAGAAAGTTCAAGAAGTTTTGTGAGAGAAAACCCCTGGATTGTTTCGAAGCTCGAACAGCAGTAGGCTTTAAAATAAACTGCAAACTCTTCATTTTTCACTGATTCACACTGTTCAAAAGATCTGCAATGGCTTATTAGAATCACACACAACACACACACACACACACACACACACACACACACACACACAACACACACACACACACACACACACACACACACACACACACACACACACACCACACACACACACACTAGTCTTATGACTTCACAATATGAGAAACACAAATTTGGTAATTTAGTAAAAATTTTGGCCTTTTTGGCTGGGCAGTGTGAATATAATAAATGTGTGCTGGGTTCTGATACTATTTAAAAATACATTTGAAAAAAAGTTCATTTCATTCCTCTCTCCAAAAGATCAGACCTTGAAGATTTGGCTTCAGGGTCTCAGACCTTCACTTGTGCAGTAGCTAACACATTGTGTGTGTTAACAAACTTATAAAATGTTGTAGCTGTCATGCACTTACAATGGAAGAGGGTTTCAAGTTTCAACATAGAAATATGGTGCTTTATTTTTGATTAATCACTTTGGGCAGTAAAGTAAAATTGTCGTATTTATCCTTTTAGAAGGATGAATCAGAGGAATTCTTGTGTGTTGAGTTTGACTAATACTGGATAACCAATATAAATTTTATAAATTTGTTTTTTTTTTTATAAATATATTCTACTAATCTATTCTGCTAAAATAAATAATTGAAATAAAAAAAAATAGCTTATGAACAGAAAAACAGTTTACCATGTGTTTTAAAGTAACACGGAACCTAAGTAAAGCAGAAACTATTAATATACACAAATTATTCAGCACTGGCTAATTTTTACATTTTTTAAAAATGACAGATAATGAGCCATAAACAATATGGGGCCAACATATCGTGCACCCATCATTTTTCAGTGCAGTGTCTTGCCCCATACATGTCTACTGTAAGTGCATGACACACTTTTTTTTATGAAACATTATTTTTTATGTCTTTATTGGATAGGACAGTATAAAGGATAGACAGGAAAGCACAGGTTGGAGAAGGGAAAGGGATCGGCAAACGCCTCCGACAGTGTTTTTACAAACGGAAAGGCAAAATTACTTTCTATGTTAATCTATAATATTGCATAAAGCTCAAGTTGTATTGAACCTGGACTATTGTAGTAAATTTAAACAGAGCAAAAGTGTATATATAGGGCCTTAAAAGCAGATTAAACTAACTGAATTTGAATGATTTGATTTGTAAGAAAACATGACAAAACAAAGCATGAAGTTCAACCACTAACTATAACACTCAATGGGGTGTAATCAGATCGTACAAAAATGATAAATAAAATAGTTACAGACTGCCATGAGAGTGGTGGATTTAACTTATCTGTACATAAAAAAAAAATAAAAACCTACCATTTCAACACCCGTTAAAACCAACCTATAATTAAAATCTAATCTGATTTAATGCCCTTTTGTGTGTGTATATCCCGACAGAAAAACGAATGTTTGCCTAGAGGTGAAACCACATAAATGACTCTGCTTCCACATCCTCTGCACATGTTTCAGCAAGAGGCCCACATGCAAAACCATCAGCAAACCAAAACATCTACGTCACGGTGCACTCGCTCCATCTGGAGAGGCAGATAATGATGCCATCCATATGAATAGGACACTCTCCGACTGAACAACTACTCAAACAGCCTCGTGGCAAACAACAATCCTTTCAGAACACGCTGGAGGGGATCTCATTTATACGTCCAACAACAGCTTCATGCTTTTGTGTCGGATGGAGGCGCTTAATTTCATGCATTAACTGTGGTATTATTCTCAGGTTTTCAAAAGATGATTTTGCAAGGAAGCTTTTTATTTTTGAACACAAGTAATAACTCGAGTAAGTCGAATTTTCATTTCATCAACTGTTTGGTTTCAATGCACACATCATTTGCTATTTACAAAACAGAATGATCATATGATGCATTTCCCAAACCCCTGCTACAGTATGTCTCACCGGTAAAAGTCTAGAGAAACATACACAACCTCCCCACAAGGTTCACTGTAACAGTCAATGCCTGTTGAAATAATATAAAAATAAACTGTTCAGAAGTCAGTCTGGCTCTCATGTAAGAGTCCTACAAAACAATCATGACCCTGTATCATCTGCTGAGAACAACATAGAGACTACAATATCATTTGATAAATTAAAAAGAGAAATTCAAGCTCAAGAAGAAAAAATATGATATTTATGTTTTCAGATGCATTTGATCTATTATTGAAATGTCAGTTTGTCAAACAAGTAAAATATATATGGTCATTGTTTGGCATAGTGAGGTCCAATTATAGGTAATTTTTATTGACTTTAAAGGAAACATTGTTGGAACCGTAATCAACATAGGATATATGCACAGTACTGTGCAAATGTCTTAGACTCATTCTTATTTTTATATATATATTTTGGTGTAGTGTGTCATTAGGAAGTATCAGTTTACATTTCCAAAAATTCCTATTCCCATTAATTATAATAATCCAGTGAGATTTGTGTATCCACAAGCAGTCTGACAACAGCCGGTGCTCCACACGGAGATCTGATCTCACCATCATCGAGTCAATCTGGGATTATATGAAGAAACAGCAAAAACTGAGACAGACTAAACCCAGAAAAACTGCGGCAACGTCTCCAAGACGCTTGAAGAAACCTTCCTGCAAAGGTACAGTACTGTGAAAAGTTTTAGGCACTTGTGTAAAAAGTGAGGATGCTTTCAAAAACAATGTCATAATTGATTTTATTTATGAATTAACTTCTATTAATATAACTAAGTCAAATAAATATTTGGTGTGTGTATGTGTGTATATACTGTATATATATATATATATATATATATATATATATATATATATATATATATATATATAGATAGATAGATAGATAGAGAGAGAGAGAGAGAGAGAGAGAGAGAGAGAGAGAGAGAGAGAGAGAGAGAGAGAGAGAGAGAGAGAGAGAGAGAGAGAGAGAGAGAGAGAGAGAGAGAGAGAGAGAGAGAGAGAGAGAGAGAGAGAGAGAGGGACCAATGGTTCCCAAGTAATTTGTAGTGTGATGCCCAGTAGCAAGTATCTCTATACAAATCTCTATATCTCATACAGGAGAAGGTCAGCTTGTTTCACGCCCAAAATGAGCTCCTTCACGCAATCTTTAGCGGGCCACACACACCTGGACACAGGCCAGTCTGCACAGTCAGGACAATAGACATCTTTGTTCCGTCTTCTTCTATATCGCAAGCTCCCTCGCCCTTTCTCTTCTAGTAGGACAGATTTAGCTTTCGGGAATTTGTTTGTCCGATGTTCATGCCGGTTCTCTTTGGGGTCCTTCATAGCTTTGACCATTGAAGTGCTTCTACTTTCCATCTGTTTGGAACGGACGGGAGTGTCACAAAAGACCAGAAACATTCTCTGAGACAGCTGTGAAATATCCAGAAGGTCATCTTTTTCTCATCAAATAAAAGTTATTGAAAATATGAATGATGAAATATCATCCTCATCATTTCTGCATAGTACTCGATTGAATCGTTAAAATGGATTGTTCAATTGTTTCCAAGGATGTAAACATGTTTTAGACATTTAAACCGACTAGAGACTCACAATGAAAAGGGGCTTTTGCAACATAGTTATAAGAAAAGAACTCGGTTATTATAGGGACTAGTCACCAGGGCGGCCCCCCGAAAACAACATTTTCCCCTAGGCTATTTTCCATTTTTCGCAGGTGATGCGTGATCCGTACAGAGCAGTCCCCACAAAGAGCCGAAAATCAGGACTCGCACGCTTTTATCTGTGCGCACAGCCTCACACACCCGAAGCATACGCACGCAGAGAAAGAGAGGCGCAGAGAAAGACAGTGCTTGAACACCAAATGGATTCCTCTTTCGTGTTTACTTGCGCTTGAAATCTTAGTGACAGCAGCCTAATATTCCAGCTGTTGCCAAAAAGCAGGTATATTCAGCAATATTTAGGCTACGTTCACACTGCAGGGCTTAATGCTCAATTCCGATTTTTTGAAAAAATCCGATTTTTTTGCAAGGCCGTTCACATTTCCAATTAAATGCGACCTTTAGTGATCTCCTGTGTGAACGTGAAATGACCCAGAAGTGACCCGCATGCGCAGAAGAGTACTCAACGGTCAACGACGTCACTTGCTGTTTGCGGAAGTACCTAAACATGAATGTCAACAGTGGAGCTCGTTTAGCAATATTAAAGTTATTTTCCCAACAGAGCCAGCACAATTACAATCTTTTCGTTTTAAGAAGAAAATTAAGAAGGAGGAGAGCGTTTGAGCGCCTTCGATTAACTCACGGGAAGAGACACGTCTGTGGCGGACCATAACAGTGCAACACGTTGGAGTGTATTGACAGGTGCGTGCTATCGGTGCTATCGTACGATAGCTAACTTGTTTATCTTCTCATTCCTGCCTACTTCAACGCAGAATTATGACGTTTGTCGCATATCAACGGCGTGCGGGTCGGATACATGCGACCTGGCCGTTCAGATTGAGGTCGCATTTCAAAAGATCGGATACGTATCGGATTTGGACCACATACCCAAGTGGCCTGGGTCGCATTTGAAAAGATCGGATCTGTGTCGTTCAGACTGTCATGAAAAGATCGGATACAGGTCGCATAGGGGCAAAAAAATCGGAATTGGGTCGTTTCAGCCTGCAGTGTGAACGTAGCCTTAGAGGAATACTGAAATCGTTTCCCGGGAGCGAAAGCCCATAGACTGATCCATTTAGAAATTTCTGTTCCTCCATTGACAACTACCACTTTGACTCTTCAAAAAGTTCATAAAGAGATCGTAGTTTTACGATCCATATGAATTGAGCGGTTTAGTCCAAATATTCTGAAGAGACTCGATTGCTTCATTTGATAAATAGATTGAATTTAGGCTTTTATTCACACAAACATTCATCAACTCCCACATCAGATGAGGTAAACGGAAGCTCAAGCATGTTCGTTTGACATGCGAGAACCAATGATATTCATTATCGTGTTATGCAGCACGTTTGAGCTTCTGCAAGAACCAATGACTTTTGTTCTTGTGTATTCGTTTGAGCTTCTGTTTATGTTCATTGATCAATGTTTGAATGTGAATAAAAGCCTTTATCTAGGATCTTTATTCAGACAAAATTAAAAATGGCCAAACATCTGTGGAAATCCTTCAGTTCAAAAACCGTAAATACGGTTTGTGGCAGTAAAACAAGATTTATGTTTGGCAAATTTTTGCATAAAGGGGTGCCATAAAGTAATTTTTTGGATCCTGTCTGTATATTGCAAGCTCACTTCTGAAAATATGCGACAGAAGAGAGAGATTCTTGGCTATAGAATCCTCTAGATGTGGCTCTGATTGTTTTTCCTGACGCCATCTGTGAAATACAAATTTCACACTAAGGTTTTACAGTGGCAGAACAGATGGAAAATGAACCCACTGTTGTGCCAGGTTAGAGGGTCCAACTAAAGTTTTCTTCAAACAAAAAACATCTGGAATAATGTCAATATTAGATGATAGCTAAAATAAAATATTCATTTATTACTCGGGCCGTATTAAACTATCATGTCTCACATGTGTTAGCAACAGCTGAAGGTCTTTGTTAATTAAGCTGCATGTCATCAGCTGTTGCCATGGAGATGATACAGCTGGAGGTCAAAGGCAGTGACCCTAAGCTGTCACGACTTGTTCTTCCTGCCCTTGTGAAAGGAAAGTGAAAACCTCACTGTGTGAGACCTGTGTACAGTGTGACAGGTGCACAAAGAAAATACGGCACATATCCAAAAACTAATTAATCAGAATAATGAAAATTTAGTACAGGTGTGTTTTTAGCCATTGAGAGGTTGCTTCATACTTTTAATGTTTTAATTGTTCAAGGATGTTCAAACTGAATGTTGAATCTATTATGGAAAAACTTGCATTATTAAAGTCTCTGATTAAGTTTCTCTCTGATTAAACATTTGGTTGGAAAAGTGTGTCTTTTAAAAAAATTATTGTAATGGGTTATGACTGTATTCCGATCATATTTCATATGTTTATATGCTAGAGAGAATGAAAACTATTTGAACAGATAAAAAAAAGAGGAAATGGACAAAATTGGGAAGATTTTCTAGATTTATTTAATTTAATTAGAACACATGTTCAAAATAAAAACCGTATCTTCTGTAAGACTTATAAGCACATATGTGTATTAACATATAAAAAGAAATGTCTAATAAAATTCAATATGGTATTGGTTTTACACTAAGAAAACATCCACAGAAAACCGGTAAAGGTATAAGGTTTTACATTATATTTATGGTCTTTTTAGAGTGTATACACATGTATTATGTATTTTCTGTATCTCTACTCAAACATTCTCCACTATCTCAAAAAACAACAAAAAAATGTCAACTATGTCTCTGTCTGCTAGGTGACCTTCCACATGGTCTATGATAATATATGTACAGCCTGTGGCGACGTGCCTATGACTATCACATTTCTTAAAGCATGCAAGATATGCAAGGAGGGGTCCGAGAGACGTTGGATGATAACACAGTAGACGTAAATCTATAGTACTTTCTTTCTCACCTGCCCACGCCAAAGAATTAAGTTACTGCTAAGAGGCATGACGGATTTAGAATGAATGTTGTGAGTGGGGGAAAAAACATTTTTATTTTTTATTAAACTTTTTTATTAAATATACAGAACAACTCCCTGATTAATTATAGTGTGCAACAGAGCCGGCACACTTTTTCAGCGGCGTTGTTTACGGAAGTATTTTTTCCATTCATTTCTCCCATAGGAATTTCAAAAAAATCTTTGATAAAGCGTTATAAGCCATGATGAATCAAGCCAACCAGCTATTAGGTGAATCATAACATTACAAACTCCCAGAACTGGACTGACCTTTGCACTTCATTGTAACCTGGACGAGTTTGATAACCAATCACAATTCAGCATACAAAAATGACTAACATCATCATTGGCAGAATTGGAATATTCTATCAATGTCAGTTAATGAGAGATTTTAAAGTGATAGGTCACCCAAAAATGAAAATATTTTGAAGAATGTTGGTAACCAGAAATTTGAAGGTAGCCATTGACTTCCATTGTATGAAAAAAATACTATGGAAGTCAATGGCTATCGTCAACTGTCTGGTTACCGACATTTTCCAAAATATCTTCTGTTTACAAACTCATACAGGTTTGGAACAACATGAGGGTGATTAAAAGATGGGATTAGAAATGTTTAAAAAAAGCAAAACCACATCTTAAACGGGAAGGTCTAAGCTGGTTTAAAGTGGTTTCCCAGCTGAAAAGTGCTTAGGTTTTTTATTTTTAAAAAGTAGAAACCGTAGAAAACCAGTTACAATAAAACAATGCACCTGGATTTAAACCGATGTTGGTGACTGGAATCCGAATCTCGCACACACATTCATTCGTCTAACTTGGCTTGTTAGTGATTCTCGCTTATAGGACCGTCCTGGCAGGGAGTCGAAGCTAAATGTGAAATAAATTGCCATGCAAATTACCAGCGATCAAGTCAAAGAATAACGTCTGAACAGTTGGCGGTAAACGAGAGGACACGACTCGTTCTCCACTGTGAAGACACACAGACAGCGTAAATAAACAGCAGAGAAGAGCAGCCATGACCTTCAGACAAAAGCCCCTGGATTCCTCAGTCGCCCTCGGACCCCCTGATGAGACCCGTCCGGTTAAAACACGCATTCATTCAGAGGAACTTCAGAAACAAATAATGTTTTGTTCATATTTTATAGTAACGTTTATTAATCATAAACTCAGCAAAAAAAGAAACATCCCTTTTTCAGGACTGTGTATTTCAACAATAATGTTGTAAAAATCCAAATAACTTTACAGATCTTCATTGTAAAGGGTTTAAACAATGTTTTCCATGCATGTTCAATTAACCATAATCAATTAATTAACATGCACCTGTGGAATGGTCGTTAAGACCTTAACAGCTTACAGAGAGGCATTTAAGGTCACAGTTCTAAAAACGTAGGACACTAAAGAGACTTGTCTTCCGACTGTGAAAAACACCCAAAGAAAGATGCCCAGGGTCCTCATCTGCTTGAACGTGCATTAGGCATGCTGCAGGGAGGCATGAGGACTGCTGATGTGGCCAGGGCAATAAATTGCCAGGTCCGCAATGTGAGACGCCTAAGACAGCGCTACAGGGAGACAGGAAGGACAGCTGATCATCCTCGCAGTGGAAGACCACGTGTAACAACACCTGCACAGGATCGGTACATCCGAATATCACACCTGCGTGACAGGAACAGGATGGCCACAACAACTGCCCGAGTCACACCAGGAACACACAATCCCTCCATCAGTGCTCAGAGTCTGTCCGCAATAGGCTGAGAGAGGCTGGACTAAGGGCTTGTAGGCCTGTTGTAAGGCAGGTCCTCCTTACCAGACATCACCAGCAACAACGCCGCCTATGGGCACAAACCCACCTTCGCTGGACCAGACAGGAGTGGCAAAAAGTGCTCTTCACTGATGAGTCACGGTTTTGTCTCACCAGGGGTGATGGACGGATTTGTGTTTATCGTCGAAGGAATGAGCGTTACACTGAGGCCAGTACCCTGGAGTGGGATCGATTTGGAGGTGGGGGGTCCGTCATGGTCTGGGGCGGTATATCACATCACCATCGGACTGAGCTTGTTGTCATTGCAGGCAATCTCAATGCCTTGCGGTACAGCAAAGACATCCTCCTCCCTCATGTGGTACCCTTTATGCATGCTCATCCGGACATGATCCTCCAGCAGGATAATGCCACCAGCCATACTTCTCGTTCTGTGCGTGAGTTTCTGCATGACAGCAATGTCAGTGTTCTGCCATGGCCAGCAGGGGCGGAGTGGGACCAAAAAATCTACCGGGAAATTTCGTAGACCACCGGCCCTCATCGCCGGCAGGGCCGGATTAAGAGTTCAGATGGCACAATGTATTGTAGGCCCCCTCTTAGGCAGGCTAAATTTATATTTGAACTAGGACATTTTAATATGGCATTTACAGTTTTACTGACTTAAAAGGAACTTAGTTGAACTATGCTGGAGTAAAGTTAATAAATGGTCGTTCTTTCACATAGGATTTTGTAAAATTCTGTTGGGTGGACCTCTGTGCCTCTAGGGGGGTTCGGGGGCATGCTCCCCCACAAGAAAATTTTGTACATTTTAAGGTTAAATGCATCAATCTGGTGCTCTTTGAGAGATCAAAATTAAGAGCTTCAACCCATGACCTGCTCATTGAAGAAAGAAAAAGCATTGATTTGTACAAGGACATTAAAGAGGGCTCAAACATCTTATGAGATTCTCAGTCTATATTACATTATCAATGGTGTTTTAGGGTGCCAAACAATTATTATAATAATGTAATAATGATTTATATAATTATTCCTATGATGTAAAATCCATGTCGCCTATAAATGTACTGTATAAATGAAAATTAATATTTCAAAAGTATATTTTAGCCTACATTACACTATAGTATAGGAAAACTAAAATACTTTTGTCCTAATTTCTTCACTTGCAAGAAATAAACCCTTGAGCTTTTATTTTGGAGAAAACACCAGATCACCATGCTGATCGCGTGAGCAAAGAGAGCACTTTTCTTTCAATCACGCAGCACAAACATGCCTATAATTAAAGTCTTGTGCTGTTTTATAAAGGCACAAAGCCATATCATGGTTTCAATTTTAGTTCATTGGCAAAATATAACGCTAGAGACCTTTATGGTATAGGCGGTATATTTTACATCTCATATGTGTTGGGAAAAGGGAGAAGAGAGAGTTCGGCAAAAGGCGGATTCGAACTCGGGTCGAACACGTCAAAAGCTGCATTCAAATACCTCACACCCTACGACCTACGCCACTGTAGCTGCTTCGTGACTTAGTGCAAATATACGCTCCGTTATCGAAAATGTAAAAAAAAAATTTCCCCCTTGCTTTGGCCCCAAGTGCGCATAGCGAACTTGCAATGTATAACTATTATCAGACCGGCCCTCGCGGCCTCAAAACACTACGGGCCCACCGGGGAAACTCCCGACTCTCCCGATTGCCACTCCGCCCCTGATGGCCAGCAAAGAGCCCGGATCTCAATCCCATTGAGCACGTCTGGGACCTGTTGGATCGCAGGGTGAGGGCTAGGGCCATTCCCCCCAGAAATGTCCAGGAACTTGCAAGTGCCTTGGTGGAAGAGTGGGGTAACATCTCACAGCAAGAACTGACAAATCTGGTCCAGTCCATGAGGAGGAGATGCACTGCAGTACTTCAAGCAGCTGGTGGCCACACCAGATACTGACTGGTACTTTTGATTTTGAGCCTCCCTTCATTCAGGGACACATTATTCTATTTCTGTTAGTCACATGTCAGTGAAACATTAGTTTATGTCTTATGGTGTTGACTCTTTTAGTGTTTATACAAATATTTACACACATTAAGTTTACCGAAAGTAAAAACAGTTGAAAGTCAGAGGACGTTTCTTTTTTTGCTGAGTTTATATCATGATCTCAGTAAACAATGCTAAATTATTTGAACTAAAATGTGCATCAAAAATGGATTGGTTAAACATGAGGTAGTGTTTTGTTTTGTTTCATTGATATAGCACTTTATACAATATAGATTGTTTCAAAGCTTTATGATACAAAAATAATGATCAGTGATGCCAACAGAATTCAGTTCTACTGTAAAGCAGCTCTAAAATAGACAGTGTCTTAAATTAAAAGTGTTATCTGATATCTTGATATGCATGTTGCACATTTTTTGGGAGATAAATACCAAAATAAATCTGCCTCTGTATTAAGTTCCCCTTTGTTTTCGGTTTGATCCATTTGGCCACTATGACTGAACAGTAAGTAATGACCCAGAGTCCTGTGGTTTCAGTAGCTTTTTGACCCTGACTTTGACATTCATCTTCGGAATGAGATTACAGCCATGTAAATCTCAAGAGTTCACAACCTCCATGTTTTAAACGGCACACTGTTTTCTAGAAGTCACCTGGTCTAGCCAGCGCATGAGATGGAGGTGTTATGATGGAGGTGTTATGATGGAGTTTATGTGGAGGTGTTATGATGGAGGTGTTATGTGCTGTAATTAAGTCATTCTAAAGATGACGATAATAGTTTGCCGCAGGAGATTCAACAATCACTCCATTGCGCTCTCATTTATGTAGGAAAGAAAGAAAGAAAGAAAGAAAGAAAAGAAAAAGAAAGAAAGAAAGAAAGAAAGAAAGAAAGAAAGAAAGAAAGAAAGAAAGAAAAAGACCGAAGTAACAACTAAATAACTGACCGATCATGAACAAGTAAATGAATGAATGGAGGAACAACGGAAGGCTGAACTGACAAAAAAGACAAACAAACAAAAATGGAGGATTGGACGAACAATCAAATACAAGCGAACAAACAATTGAAAGAAAGAAAGAACTGACAAAAATGGAGGATTGAACGAACAATTAAATTAACAAGCGAACAAACAATTGAAAGAAAGAAAGAACTGACAAAATGGAGGACTGAACGAACAATCAAATTAACAAGCGAACAAACAATTGAAAGAAAGGAAGAAAGAAGGAAAGAGAACGAAAGTAAGAAAGAACTAAAAAATGGAATAAATGAACAAAGTAACAAATGATATGAACTAACCTACCAAATAAAAATGAATGGATGGAGGAAAGAACAAACAAACAAATGAGAAATAAAGTGAGCGAATTGATTGAAAGAAACAAAGAACTGACAAGTAACAAACAATTAAAAGAAAGAAAAACTGACAAAAATGGAGGACTGAACGAACAATCAAATTAACAAGCAAACAAACAATTGAAAAAAAGAAAGAGGAAAAAAGAAAGAACAAATGAACAAACGAACGAACGAAAGAACTGACAAAAAAATTGGAGAACTGTATGGACCAACAAATGAAGCAAACAAACAATTGAAAGAAAGATAGGCATAAGAAAAATTAATAAATGGTACCATTTTAAAGGTGACGTAGTTACACGTTACTACATACTTAATAATAACATAATTAATAAACAGTGAATTACAAGTAACCCTAAACCAAACTCTAACCATAACTCTATAATACAAGTTAATCAATATTACTCATACTTATTTGAGGAAGAACAACACCACTACATCACCTCAAAATAAAGTGTAACAGAAAAAATAAAGAGAAAAAAAAAGACAGGAAAGAAGCAGCAAAAGAAGGAAAGAAAGCAATGTCTCAGTTGATGGTTTTGCAGGTGTTCTCTGAAAACACAGATTCGGTTCCTCATCTGCAGATTTCTGTCCACTTCAACTCTGACTGACTGAATCACACAAAAAACATCATGACCATCATGATACACAAACTCACTTCAGCTTCAACTATTCCTGCAGAAAGTCAAGCAGAAACGCTCTTCACTTTGCAGGTTCGTCTGCATTTGCTTGACTTTCTCTCCGCTCCCCATTATTATCACTGGATGTCAGTGAGTTATAAATAAATTAGAAGCTGATAAATAAAGGATCGGTGAGTAAACAGAAGTCTAGATGAGGGAAATAATTAAAGATTATGAGGCAGGATCCATTTTCTGTCTGGTTTGGAGTTATGAAACAAAGTTGTCAGTGAAGTGTTTGTTTTAATTTTCTTTTCCCGAAAAAAAAAGTGTGTGAAATTTGTCATGCTGTGGTTCGATCAACATGCTCTGCGAAACCAGGTCTGATATTTCATTCTGGTGTTCACTGGGCCGGCGAGGTAATTATTCACATTATTATGACAATAGATTTGTCTGCATGATAGAGAAACGTATTATGAGCTGTTGGACTGCAGCAACAGATGGAGCAAATTTGAACCCCACATATTAAAACTTTCAAGAAAAAAAGGTTTTAATTAAAATCCCATTTTGCGTTCATGAGGTACTCGATTTTCTCTCGCCGGGCTGAAATCCAAAGCAACAGGCCTGTGAAATTGGAAAGGAATCCTAATACTACACTGTGGAACATTCGAAATGAACATTTCGACCTGACTGACAGATAACGTAATTTATGTTGATAAGCGCAGCTTTGTATCGGTCAAATGAATCCAAGAATGTGTGCTGAATCTGTAAGTGAATCAGTAAGTCTCAAGCTCTATGAAATTATTTTGCATATCCCAAAAGCCATCTCAAAAGCCAACATCTCTATCTCTTCGAGTCTTTATGAGAGAATCAATCATTCGTCCATTCAAGTGATTCATTCAATGCTAATATATGAGTGAGTCACTGAATCATTTTCTAAACCGATTCATTTAAAAACGCTAATTTATAAGTGAGTCACTGAATCATTTCATTAATCGATTAATTAAAAATGCTAATTTATGAGGGAGTCACTGAATCATTTTCTAAACTGATTCATTTAAAAAACGCTAATTTATAAGCGAGTCACTGAATCATTTCATTAACCGATTCATTCAAAAATGCTAATATATGAGTGAGTCACTGAATCATTTTCTAAACCGATTCATTTAAAAACGCTAATTTATAAGTGAGTCACTGAATCATTCATTAATCGATTAATTAAAAAATGCTAATTTATGAGAGAGTCACTGAATCATTTTCTAAACCGATTTCATTTAAAAAACGCTAATTTATAAGCGACGTCACTGAATCATTTCATTAACCGATTCATTCAAAAATGCTAATTTATGAGGGAGTCACTGAATCATTTTCTAAACCGATTCATTTAAAAACGCTAATTTATAAGTGAGTCACTGAATCATTTCATTAACCGATTCATTCAAAAATGCTAATTTATGAGGGAGTCACTGAATCATTTTCTAAACCGATTCATTTAAAAAAACGCTAATTTATAAGTGGATCACTGAATCATTTCATTAACCGATTTAATTCAAAAATGCTAATTTATGAGGGAGTACCTGAATCATTTTCTTAACCTATTAATTTAAAAAACGCTAATTTATAAGCTGAGTCACTGAATCATTTCATTAACCGATTCATTCAAAAATGCTAATATTATGAGTGAGTCACTGAATCATTTTCTAAACGATTCATTAAAAACGCTAATTTATAAGTGAGTCACTGATCATCTCATTAACTGATTCATTCAAAATGCTAATTTATGAGGGAGTCACTGAATCATTTCTAAACTGATTCATTCAAAAACACTCTATTGTACTACATTTGGTTTGAGTCGCTTCACCTCCATTCACAAATCCTCTCCGTAACCTCATTGGATATTAAGTTCACTGAAATAATTAGTCAAAAAAATAGTGATTCATTAGCACAGCACAAACACAGACAAAGTATTGCGATATTGTGTGTACAATGTAAATATTAAAATATTGATCTTTTGTATAAAAGCAACATTGCTCTTGCAAACGTGATATTTTCCCGCCTATTAAGATATAAAATATTCAGAAATACAGTGCTCTTGCTCATGTGATAATTCCTAATTTACATGCAGATATTTATTAATAAACGCTCGATTCTGTCAATTTTTAGATTTATTTTGCTGTCTACAAACTTAAAGAGATTGAGCTATAGATTATGACAAATATTTAACTCTTTATAAGCTCTTTCATATAGAGAGCCTAAGTCCCTCCCCTTCCGGTCGACCACCATGGGACCTTAATTCGGAAAAATATTGTATGGTAGTCAATGGCGAGAGACAACAAATATTTTGATCTCGTTTGAATTGTGCCCTGAATTACACATATGATGTTTATCAATTTAAAAGATACATTTTAAAGTCAAGAAAGTCGCAGTTTGATGTAAAACTGTTGAGGTATAAGACTGAGAAGATACGTAATTACAAAGACTACAAACCCAAAAGGCACACATTTTCTCTCAATGAATGAAGATAACTTTACTGAAGCTAACGTCTGTCATTTTTGCTATATTCTTACGTTATAATCGTAACATTACGCCGTCATGCCTGAGTGTTTTGTACCAGACTGCACACACGCGAGCAACGGATCTTGCTCGTTGTTTCACTTCCCGGGAGATGTAGTTCATTGAGCGATTTTCACATAAAACTAAATGTTACTCTTCTGTTTTATGACCAACTGCGACTTTCTTGACTTTCATAATTATCTTTTAAATTAACAAACATCATATGTGTAATTCAGGGCACAGTTCAGACGGAATAAAAAGATAACTTGCCTCTCGCCATTGACTACCATACATATTTTTTCCGAAATAAGGTCCCGTGAGCCGGAAGCGGAGGGGCGGGACTTAGGCTCTCTATAACAGAGGCCCCACATTTCCCCACACATCCCTAACTAAAATCCAGCTCTGAGAAATGTTTCGAGTCAAAATGACATGATAAAGAACCACATTAATAGACGGCAAGAATTGAAATTCAGTCCATGTTATCCCTACACAAAACACTTCCATCTTTATTTACGAAAGACGAGAGGAAATTAAATGCACTTTTAACAACCCTCTTTTAATGAACTGAGCTTTACAACATTACCTCCAAAAAGCCGTTTTCAAGGACAAGTGATTTCATGGCCTATGCAGCAAAAAATATTCCAAAATACTGCTGAGATGAGCAGTGGAATAAGCGGGATAAAGATGATAAAACACTAGTGTATGGAAAAGTGCACGTAAGCATGGAATCGCTCCTAAACGCCTTCATCTAAGACTGACGCGCTGAACAATGGCTCGGGTTTTTCACAGTCCGCTGGCAGGACGGTTGGAGCCGTGCTGCGTTTCCAAAGAGCTGAAAACATGCTATAAATCTCAGTTTCTGCTGTTTTCTGGCACAGTGCACACACTCTCACGGCTCTCTGCTGGGGATACGCAGCACAGGACAGATTTCTACGCAGGCCAAAGACGCCTGTAATACCTGGAGCTATCCGTTAGCATTCCCATGCATCTCAACTGCAGTTGCCCGGCTGGCGCATGGGATTGTGATGATATCGCTGATAGATACAACGTGGCATTTACCTCCTTCACTCATAAGAAGAACGTGATGACAGGGTCAGTAGCAAGTGATGTGTCATATTAATCTACTCAGCAAAAAGGCCTTATTCATGGGAATGCCACAGTGTGACCGTAGATGAAGGTGCATTGCTTCATTACAAAGACCTAAAACTAACTTTTTGCCTTCTACAAGGTCACACAAGTGTGCGAAACAAAGACACAGTGTGCTCACGTGCTTCACAGATGACAACAGACACGGTTGATTCCACTGCAGAAGGTGATGTGAATGTCACCGTAGAAATCCTTATATATACAAAAAGAAGTATTTTAAGAAGAATCAAATTCCTCTGTTTTATCACTTAGACTTAAAGTCACCATGAAATCAAAATTTACAGTTGTTATTTTTTATGGAATAATGATTTATCTGTGCACTTTATGACCCTTCAGGTTTTCAAAATACATCTACTCCGCTATAACTAAAGAGATCAGGATTCTCACATGATTATGAAGACAACTTAAAAAAAAATGTAATTTACAAGAGGTTCTGACAAAAATGTTAATTGCAACAATCTATTTAAAAATGTTTATTTAAAGGTGCTCTAAGCGATGTTGGGTGACGTCACTTCTTGTTGACGTTTAAAGTATTGTCAAACAAAATGGAGGCTAGCTCGACCCTCCCTCCTCCTCACCCACGCACTAACCCCCCAAACCCAACCCCCAAATCCTTCTTGTCGGTTATTGGCTGGAACAGTTTGTTATGTTTGTGGCGCGGGTTAGCCCAGTTTGTTTTTGTAGCCGTTTGTGGAGCCTGGGGTGTTCGCAGAGACCGCGTTTTTTTACAGTGTGTTCAGGGGACAGGCAGCTAGCGGATAGTGAGGAGATGTTTGCTGTATGTGACAAAAAATGTTTTGGCCTAAAAAACGCGTGACATCGCTTAGAGCAACCTTTAATTTGAATGAATTAGAAAAATGTTTGAATGAATGATTCAATGACTCACTCATAAAATATTCGCCTCTTTCATTACTGGATGAATCAGCGGTTTTGAATAAATCTCTTGAATGAATGACTAAATTACAAATAAAGGCTCCATCTGAAATCGCATACTTCCCTACTATATAGTAGGTTAAAAACAGTATGCGACAAAATAAGTATGTCAGAATTCATAGTACTCATAAAAGAGTAGGCAAAAAGTACCCGGATGACCAACTTCTTCGGTGAGATTCTAAGTGTGCATAGGATGGATACTTTACTATCCCATGAGGCCACGGGAGAGGATTTGTGAATGGCAGTGAAGCGACCCAACTGATGCTAGGTCACATGATAATGACAACATTGCGAATGTAGTACGTCCAGATTACATTCACACTACACACATTCATACTATAGAACATACTTTTTTAGCAACCATGAAGTTACTATTTATTCAAAATAACTACCAACTCAAGACAGTATGCGATTCAGCCATAGTTTTCAGCAGTCATGATGTAATGATCCAATATTTACTTCAAAGCACCTTCAAAGAGGTGATTTGCTCCATTTTGATCACTACCGTGTCAAAAACTTTTATCCCAGGACTGCTGTTATAATTGGAATATTTGTAACAGAAATAACCATACTGTGAGGTTGAAAAGATATTTGTGAAGCTGTTTTATACCTATACGTGACAACTGCTCTCTCTGAATCAGTGGCAGCGCCAACCCAAATCTGCGAGGTTCAATAGACACAGGCAAATCTTTGTCATTTAGGAGGAGCAATATCACATGTGAGTGTTCGAATCGAGATCGCAATCTTTTAACGATTAATCGTATATATATATATATTCAGCAAACTGATTCAAACCAGTAACCGTAAGTGTTGTTGAATGTGTGTGTTACCACATTTACAGCTATTAGAAGGCAGATTTCTGTTGAAGTAATTTATTTACTTTCAAACTCAGGTGTGTATGTTATCAGAGCGTTCCCCAGAACTCAACAGGAAGTAGCGCTCCTCAAGCACTCATCTGTCCTCAGTGATTCATCATCCACCGCACGAGAGGGACATCTGTGTTTTATCTGAACCCTTTCCAAACACAACCAGAGAGAAAGAAGCGTATGTGATCTGTAAACTAATTACAGCAGGTGGCAGATCTAGCATCATTCATCACTAAACTGCATTTGGGAGAAAAACAAATCACCCCCAAACTTTTATAAAGACGGATCTATTTGAGAACACATTGGTTGGTTTAGATGACAAGAGGTTTATAAAATTGTTAAATGCAAGAGACTGTTGAACAGAAATGACACAGACTTCCTGTGATGTGTTGCATGTGTCTGGAGTCGGATTCAGCTGTGTTTGTCAGAGAGATGCCCAGTGTTGATCTGTTCTCATTATCTCTGATGAATGTCTTTGAAGACCTCTTCTCAGCGAGTGAGGTCATTTGGGTGCCATCATGAAAGCCAAAGAAAGAATGTATTGCAAAAACAGACATGGTAAAAAAAAAAAAAAGGTTTCTCCTTACCTGGGATGACTTCAAATAGGAACTTTCCGCTTTCCTCCCCATTGCTGGGATGTTCGGTGACTCTGTTGCCAGGTAGGGAAATGGTGCCCTAGAGGAACCAAAAAGCAAAAACATAAAAACATAGTCAGACACAAACTGCAGAAGAAAGCAAGACGTACGAGAAAAATAAATCACACTGAGGAAAAAGCTCAGATGCATTGGAGGAAAGAATGGTTGGACTGAGGAAAAATAAAAAGTTAAATGTGAAAAATTGCTTTCTTGAGACTTATTTTTCTTGAGACTATATATTTTGATTTAGATTCCAATTGAGTTTGATATAATATAATGTTTGATAAAATATAAATATAAAGTTTGATGTAATATATATCTCTCTATATATATACAAAAATAATAAATCAAATATAACAAAACATATAAATACAAATATTTTTTATAAAAAGTAAAATTAGGTTAACTTAGTTTACTTTTTTTATAAATAAAAATATTTGTATTATATTATTTGCTATATTTGATTGATTATTTGTATATAATTTTGATATATTAAATCAAATATAAAAATATTATATATACATATACGTGTGTGTGTGTGTGTGTCTGTGTGTGCTCTTGTTTTTGTGATATATGAGGACACAAATGTGTGTAATGACATGCATATTACACTGGTATTACAACTTACACGTGATATATGAGGACATTGCATGAGTCTTCATATTTCAAATAGCTTAAAAAACATAAAAAACTATGTTTTTTTTAAAATGTAAAAATGCAGAATGTCTCCTGTGATGGGTAGGTTTAGGGATAGGGGCAGTGTAAGGGGAAATAATTATATACAGAAATCAGCAGCGCTGGCAGTTCAGAGGTCACGGATGGATCCCTTGGGGGTCTGTATAATAGAGCGCAGGCGGCATTAGAGTCGACAAAGCTCTTGTTATTATGTAGAAATCGGATCCTAAGCAGCACTGCGACTGCTGTGGCATTATAGACCAGTGTTTGACACGCTGGATGAACTGGTGCTTTAAATAGACCCAACATCAGCACACCACAAGGGCCGTGTTACCACCACCAGAGCACTAGTAAAGCAGATGTGATCATACTTGTAGTCAAAGGTTTATCAGACATAGCTGAATCTTTGTCATGTAGGGATAAGATCGAATAAGTTTTTGAAAAGAGATCGCAATATTTTAACGATTAATCGTGCAGCTCGAGTGAAGATTGCTTTAAGTTCACTTAAATTAAAAGTTGTTATACTCTTAAAGCCTATTAAATGTTACAAAGTATGGCTTTCAATTATACTGTTATGTTGAATGGCTATAATTACTCCTTTCATCCCCAGAAACTGAGAAAAATCTTGATTAATTGTGATTACAGAAATATGTGATATGTTTTGCAATCGATTGACAGCGCTAAATATATATATAATTTTCCAGATAATATTTACACACATTTTTTACATTTTTATTTTCTAGAGTAAAAATGAGTTTTTACAGATCAAAATAAATTGCTGTCTATATTTTAAGAAGGGGTCTCACACAAGGGGATCAGCATATTGGGGTCTAAGGTATATTAAAAAAAATTATATGATTATTATTTTGTACCTTAAATAAGGGTCTAACCACTTGAAGGGAATTTCCAAACATTTTTATCCTGGTATTTAAATTACAGAATCAAGATACAAATGACTGACAGTCACATGTGGTCAGACGGCACAATGAACGCCATTAACACAACATGTGTTGAGCAATGTTTTCATCTAGATTTTAACCCTCTGGGGTCGGCCGTCACGCGGCCGTGATCTGCTCACTTTTTTTCTCATCAGTGCAAAAGAGACTCAAATTACTCTGTTGATTTTGATCTTACATGTAAGTGTTATACATCATTCAAAACTGTTAAATGTCTTCTTTTATTTGTGTACACTCATAATAAAAACAAAATGTTGTGTTTTTCGTAAAATAAAGAAAATGAACATGATGCGCGTTCTGCCGTCTCTCTAAATGTAAAGCTCATTCTGAAACGCGACAGAACATGACCTGTAACTCAGCTAATACTTCACTGTGACATGAAACATATGTCTTTACAACACTTTGAGTCTCTATTTTTAAATGATGTAAATCATATCAAAAACAAATATTCTCTGTTTAAGTAATTCGTATGAAAGCAAGGACGTACAGTTTCTCCAGCCTGACCTCATTAAAGTTAATGTGACCACGCCCGCGCGCAACAGCTGCTCGCATACTAATGAGCCATGTGGAGGAACGCAAACTGTTAACGACCTCAAAACAGATAATCCGCGACTTCAGTCTTCAGTCCTGCTCTTCACGTGTGCTGTGCTGTTTATCTTGGATTTACATCAGACGAGTTAGAAGAACACAATTTGATTATAAGAAGGATTTATAAGGTAAGACATGTCTTTGTTAGTAGCATGTTAGCAGCATGTTATTGTTGCATAAACTTGTAGCTACTAGTTAAACTGGTGCCAGACTAAAATGTACGTTATGAAATGTGATTGGAGTAAAACATGAAGCCTAATGCTAAATGTATATACATAAAAACATATGTTTGATAATTAAACAGCACGATACAGGCTCGTATGATTGTGAATATTATGTTTAGACTTGTGTTTATTGTGTTTGTGGATATCTGCTCACACGAAGGTATGTATAATTATGTAAGAATATGCGATCGAGCCGGACCAAAAAACTATGAAACGTTATATAATATACGTTTCATAGTTTGGTCCGGCTCGATCGCATTCAGTAAATGTTTGCACGCGCTGAGTTTGAGTCACGCGCGCTGTGGGTTTGAAAAGCAAAACAAACCAATCATTAGGCTTTATGGTTTTACTCCAGCAATCTCATCTCATAACGTTGTAACGAATGGAAACGTTTTAAGTAACATGATAATCCTTATAGTTTTCTCTAATGTAGTGTTACTGAACTTTTTAGTGATTTATAGGCTGCCTAGCTGCTACAGGCTATTGTTATTATTTCATGCAGCCCTACATATGCCTACAACTACAAGGCACAACATATATTGGGAGTTCATATATATATATAGTATATGTATGTATTTAGTAAATTTCATAATTTGAACCAGACAAATCTAAAATAGTTTCTCCTAATATCAGCATGTTCAAAGCTGTTTTTTTTGTTTTCTAAAAAAGGTTTTTACAGGGACCAGCACTGATGAGTCCAGCTGACATTCACGTGAGTCTCTGTACATGAACATGGTGAAAAATCAAACACCTTGGAGATGACAGGTATGTAACCTATATGTTTTAGGAATGGCACAAAGCTGTGTGACTGTCCAAGTCTCTGTCTTTAGATCAGTGTGTTTTACTAATGTGCTTTTTTTGCGAACAATCCGTTCATTGTGTAGCCTATCCCTAAATGCGTGCTGTCTATATGGGCCATAGATACTCGCAAATGTTCAGTTTTAGTTAGCCTATGACACTAATTATCATGCTTACTGCCTTATGCACTGTGAATACAGGTGTAAATGTTTGAAATGTAGCGATGTGTCGATCGCGAACGATCCGTTCATTGAGTGTACATAATAAATGCGTGCGTTCTATATGGGCCATCAACAGATACTCTGTTGTATACATAATGTATGCTAACAGTTATTTTGTTTTGTTTTTAGGAATGTGGCATCATGCTCTCCTTCTCCAGCACCTCGCAGAGGGACACGCAGGTCTCGTTCAGTTCTCAGTGCGATCGAGAACAATACTGAGTAAGTGCATAGACGTAATATCGTTTACATCGTCATAATGTAAAAGTTCCTATTATTGTGTGAAATTAATCCATGGTAATTAGTGATTGATAAGCGTAATAATAATACAGTTTCTTTGATTGTGTTATCAGCATGCATTCTATATGGGCCATCAACAGATGTTGTTGTTGTTGTTGATACTTTATTGATCCTTTGCAGGAAATTATATTGTCACGGCAGCTTTAACACTCAATAACAAAACATAATACAAAAAAAACAATAATACCTATATAGAATATTCAGTAACAGATGCATATTCAGTACAGAATATTCAATAACTCTGTTGTATACATAATGTATGCTAACAGTTATTTTGTTTTGTTTTTTAGGAAATTGGCTGCATCACGTTCTCCTTCTCCAGCACCTCGCAGAGGGACACGCAGGTGTCGTTCAGTTCTCAGTGCGATCGAGAATAATACTGAGTAAGTGCATAGACGTAATATTTTACAGATGAAATGTAGCCTAATTGTGTTTACATCGTCATAATGTAAAAGTTCCCATTCTTGTGTGAAATTATAAATATGTCTTTTTTAAATCCATGGTAATTAGTGATTGATAATGATAATAATACAGTTTCTTTGATTGTCTTATCAGCATGCTCACACTTTTTCTTTCTTCTTTTTTTATAACAGATGTGACAATGTCCAAGCACCAGTTCCGAAGAGAGCCAAGGCAAACAAGCAGACGAGCAACATGCAGTCCACGCTGTCATGGAAAACAGAGACCGATGTTGACATGGTTCCACAGGCACTGCGATTTCTTCCTGCACGGGAAATTGGACCGCAACTGAGCTCTGTAGACTCGCATTCGCCCATGAGTCTATTCAAACAGTTTTTTAAACCTGCGGTAGTTTTTTTTTAGTATTCTTTGAATAAAAATATTTTTTTTATAAAAAAAACAAGTTTGGTATTTTTATGTTTGTTTTTTTGAAAGGATGTGTTAAGTGATAGTAATGACTTTAAGTCTTTACATTCTTAGGAAAGAACGTAAATTCTATTTTGAATAAATGCTGTTCTTTTTAACTTTTTGTTCACCAGTGAATCATTCTTTGTTCAGGCTGCCTCAAAGCACCTTGATGGCCCATTAGCCATTGGGGGAGTGTCTTTAGTCTTCCCAGGTGTAAATCACATTAATATTCATGGGCATTAACACTCCCACGCATACAGCACTGCTGACCCAAAAACTGATGTAAGAAATTCAAATCGTTATATTGATGTTTCTGAAAGAGTGGTCAGAATGATTTTCACTTCATTTTGAAGTAAAAATTCTAGCCTACAAGAATAGTAACTCAACAGTATTGTTTTCAACTATTCATTATGTGTTAAATGGCCTTATTGCAGTGACATTTTTTTTTCCAAAACGTACTAACCACGCATATTATTTTTTTTCTATAAAATGCAAACAAGTACATCAATTTTGCTCACATATTATTGTAGCAGAGTTTGTGCTGAATACAGCAAATTTATATGTTGGCAAATGGTATGTTTTAAGTAGCTGAAATAAGCACAAATGTCAGGGCATATCAAAACACCGAAAGAGCCCCAAAACAGCTCAGACCTCAGAGGGTTAATAGTAGCATTACAGTACGCTCTAGCAAACTGGGGTTATTTACGGTATGCAGGGAAACAACTGCAGAGGTCTAAAGTAGTCACCTTTGAGGGAGAGTGTTTCATATATGTGCTATAGTGGGGCTTAAAAGGCACATTTCATTGGGAGAGAGAGAGCTCAGTTACTTCCTTATCAAATATCAGTGCATATGTTCCGTATCCGGTATCTCGACATGCTTGGAAACACTGAGAACATTTAGGATGCAGAGATTTAAGAAGGATACTTAACATAGTGGCTGATACATTATTTAAATCTCTCCATTAGAGTTTTGGTTACATGACATTATCAGAATCTTAATGAATTTGTAAGATTAATAAAAACGAAATAAAAAAATGCAAGGGTGCACTAAATTGATCAAAAGCAACAGCAAAGGCATTTATGTTACAAAAAATATATATTTCCAATAAATTATGTTCTTAGTTTTGACTTTTCTATTCAAAGAATCCTGAATAAAGGAATATATTCAAAAAAAGAAAACAGTTATTTTAAATTGTAATAATATTTCAAAATGTTACTTTTTTACTGTATTTTTTTATCAAACATATGCAGCCTTGGTGAGCATAAGATACTTTTGAATGGTAGTGTACGTCTAAATTCCTGGCTGTAAATATAAGCGATATAGTGAGGTCTGACTTAATAACGAGTTTGGGTTTTCATATTGAAATCATAAACATGCAGCAGTGTCCATAAATGTCACAAAACAGTTGTCGTTTTCTAGACATCATGGAGTCTTTGAACCATTAGGATCGGTTTACTATGATATAAGACTCAGTAAACAAGTCCTTATAAAAATACTCGGCCTAGATTGTAGGGTTCCTGGATGTAAGTGGTGCCTGTCATGGTAATACGAGTGAAATAAGTAAAAAGCAGCCACATATGACGATCATTACACAATGACCTCTTCCCCTGGGGTTTTAAAGTCTCTCTGCATGTGGTGCAGAGACTTGCCTATGTTAAAACATCATAAACCTTTACGAGATCTGAAAGCGGGATCCTGCTGACAGTGCGTTCAAGTTGAACTCGAACTTCTTAAGCGGCGGAAACTCTACCTGCCGGAACATTGGTGGGGCTCATGAAGATAGCACAAAATTCAACCCACAATGAGGCAGGTCACCAGTTTGATGTGGGCAGCAGTTCCTGTTTTAGAACCGGAGGCTTGAGGGTGGGTTGCTAAAGACATGGGCCCTTCAATTAAAGGCATTTTTGTTGCCCCCAGAGGCATTCCACGTGAAAAAACATGGAAAGACACACCATCAAAAGGGCGGGAACAAAACCCCGGCCCTTTCCAGAGCAGAGGAACCATGCGTCTCCTTGTCACACTGCCTTGCTTACTCTACACTAAGAGATGTGAAAGAATTTGTATTTGCTTTGGTGAACAACAACAATGGTCATGATATATATGGTGGAGTATGGCCCAAAGCATGCTGGGATTACTCAAGCATGCCAATTTTCATATATAACCTACATTTTCAGTGTACTATTCTGATCTGCATTTGGCCATTTAAAAAAAACTACAATTTTTCCATTCCACTGCGCTACTTTTCCATTGTTTTTCTAATGTAAACCCGTGCTAGATAGACATCTTTAACCATTGCGCCCGCCCCGCGTTTTGTGTCTTTTGCAGAGTCTCACGCATGACACGTTGTTCTAAAAATGTGGCGCTCAAGTTAAAATAAGTTGACCACACTGTCTCAGCTCGTGTCTCTGCCCGCCTTTCAGACATCTCTGCTTAGATGAAGGATCATCATCTCAACCTTGCGAAGACAGAGCTCCTTGTAATCCCTGCAAACCCATCAATAGACCACAACTTCGCTGTGCAACTGGAGTCCACAACACTAACACCATCCAGGACAGCAAGGACCTGGGATAGTGTTTGACGAACAGCTGAGCTTTTCCACCTCATGCAGATTTGCGGTCTATAACATTAGGATAATCAGACCCTTCCAGTCAGAATACGCAACACAGCTACTCGCCCAAGCGCTTGTAATTTGCTCTACTAGTGGGACTTCCAACCAGCACGACTAAGTCTCTGCAGACGATCCAGAATGCAGCAGCTTGTCTAGTCTTCACTCAGCCTAAGGGAACCCAAGTCACTCCACTGGCTCCCAGTTGTGGCCAGAATCAAGAATAAGATTATAAAGGGCCTTACACACCGGGACGAATATCGGCGCGCGTTATTCGTCAGCGTTTTTTGGTGTTCACACCTACGCAATGAGCCGAGTGAACATGCAAATTCGTTCCCTGACATTAGATGTCGCTTAATGTAAAACAGAAATACCCCGGTACACAAAGTGGCGCTGCGCAACTTTACCCTTCTGACACTCGCTTGTCACTCAGAAGAAGAGAGCAAGTTTATCGCGTTTGTCATATAGTTCTTTATGTTCCGACACCAACGAGACCAGCAGCTCTACATTCATCTGGCCTTGCATCTTCCTGTCCTATTTCTTCCCGGCATGTAGACGCTGCTTGGCGTATATCTTCTTCGCCGTTACGTATGTGTGCTCGGAAGACCGTTTTGTGTTTGAGCGCCCCAAAGTTGTGTTTTACTGTAACTTCAGAGCTCCAGACATGTGAGCAAAAGCGCCAATCTCATTGGTCGGATAGTTTTTGACGCGGCGCATCAAACCAAAAAGACGAACGTTTTTAAAAAAATTACGCTTTTACATGTGGCGTTTTCCGCGTCGGTGTGCACACTCACAGTAGTGCCCTTTGTTTAGTCACGAGGCGTTAAATGTCAGCGAATATCGCACGCGAAATTCGTCCTGGTGTGAACAGGCCTTAACACTGGCTTTCAGACTCCCCTCTACATCAACCCACTACTACAAATGTATGCTCCCTCCCACCAGCTCAGGTCACTGAATGAGCGACGTCTTCTTGTTCCCTCACAGCAAGGCAAAAGGTCACTCTCCAAAACCTTTACTCTCTCTGCTCCTCTCTGGTGGAATGAGTTGCCAACCTCCACCCGAAATGCTGAGAACATCACATCTTTTAAGAAACAGCTGAAGACGCACCTCTTCCTCAAGCATTTAATGATCTCACACTCTTAAACCAATGCCCCCCTTGGGTTCCCATGGTCATTGCTTTGGGGCAGCAGTTCATCTCCCAGTAAGGTGTTGCACTTCGCTGACCTCTGGAGTCCTGGCTGTTTTATTGCGTCCTCATTAACACCTCAAGCCAGACCTCAACGGTTCATACTTTGACACAACCAACCAGAAATATACTGCAAAGATAGATCAAAGAGACTAGCATGGGCCTTCTGGATGATCTGGACAACACAGGAATGGAAACTGTGGAAGAGGAAATTAGATATTGGGTCCATCGCCCGAGAAAGCTGTCCTACGTTGAGCAGGGGCAGAGGTTAGCTTAATATCATCTCAGGAATTTCCCTCCCTGCTTGAGAAAAAATAAAATAAAGAAGCAGAATAAAGCAAAAAAAAAAAAGATGTTATGTCACTAGTGTTTATCTTTAATTAGATATCAGTCCCCTTGGTGCCAAAACGAAGTTAGCTTCTCAGAAACTTGCCTACACAGAGCCAGCGGGTATGTGGGAATCCCCCACAGAGACGCAAACATCCAGTCCCTGATCGGATCAGAAGAGCTGCTTCATTTGTTTATCAACCAGTGGAGATTGATGGTGGAGGACCAAAGGGAACAGGAGAATATAAAACAAGCTACAATCCAGTACTTAGGCCCGAAGTCCTAAACGGTCCCATGGAATTAATTAAGGGAAAGCCATTTGCTGTGGAATGGTCCTATTAGGCGCACATTTGAACATTTAACCTTGACTTTTCCTCAGAGGGTTGCCCTCATGTCCTGTTCATTAGTGGCCCATGTTTGTCCTGCAGCGCTTTTTCACACTTAAAAGCCACATTCACTCACCTTTCTTTCTTTCTTTCTTTCGGGTTTTTAATATGCAGTCTTTTGCCTGCAGCGAGTGTGAGTGCAACAAATGTGCCCGTATGCAGGTGAAATCAGCTGTCTTTGTTTTAACAGTCTTATGAGGTCGTTTTTTCTTGCATTATTGAGTATTTCCATTTTATGCAACTTTACACATTTAGTACTATTATTAGTTTCCAACTCCACTAGGCCTGAAAATATTTTGTACGTTTTAATCCCCTGGATCATGCTACAAACATGATGATCTTTTGTACAGTGGCTGTGTTTTTGTTAACATAGTCTTGCTTTAACGGTCATTAATATACGATATAAGAAGTTTACTGTAAAGCTATTCTATTGCTGTAATATATTTGTTGTCCAACATTTACATTTTAGTAGGCTACAATTACATTTATTTGCTGAATTCATTTATTTCATTGATAACTTATTTTTTTAACGTTATATGTACCTCCTGGGAAACGGTCTAACGTTATTATAACGTTATGAACTCATATCACTTTATTCACTTTATACAGCATGGGCGGCGCTAGGGGGGGGCTAGCAGTGCTTCAGCACCCCCAAAAAAGACCGTAGCACCCCCAATAATCATTTCTGGAAGCAACATATCTCGTTATTTCAACATGCTGGGACATTCTAATCTACATTAAAGGTGCCATCTGTCAAAAAATCAATTCAAACTCCACATATTCCATACCAGATGGGGGCAGTATACCTCCAGAAAGTTGGCCTACTCTAGTCTGTTTTTTAGTTTCAGGTTGTTAATCTTCTAAAACCGTCAACTAGTCCGCTTTGTCCCGCCAAAGCCTATTTTGATCGGTGAGGGATGTAGACTAGAATGACTGCTGCCGCTGCGCTTGACAGGGTGCGTTACGAGCAGAGAGAGAGACAGAGAGAGAGAGCGAGAGAGCGCGCGCGCACTCTCTCGTCTTCAAACAACACGAGCGCGGTCCTGCTCTCTCTCCCTCGCGCATATTAATCAAATCAATTGACACGATAGTAAGACCGCAGTTTCACATGGAGCATTTGGAGATTTTTAGAGATTAAAGAGATACAAGCAGTGCGAGTTATTCGTGTGTTGCAGTTTGGCTGGTGGTTATGTATGTTGCCCGCATACCGCCTCCCATGGCCGAAACTGGTATTACAACACCTGTCGGGCCGGGGCTAGTAATGCTAATGCTAATTTAGGTTGATATCTCTGCAACACTATAACTTTTCATTTTTTTAATGACATCATCGCCCTTATTTCTTCTCATTCTTTTGATGCGTGTAGCTCATTTTTTGGATATTTTTACCTCAATTACTACACATGGCACCTTTAAAGCAACACCATGGAACTTTTCCTCTTCGGTCGCCCTACTGGTTGGAAACGAAATTGTCCATTGCCGCTGTCATAAATAATTTAGCCTACCGTCGCACGCACGCTCGCCGTTTATCCAGCACCGGCTTTAGAATGAACGATGTCCACAGACAAGGTAGAGTACGTTACATGATTTCATGAAAGGATGATGTATTGCGGCATCAGAAACGAAGAAAAACGAAATAATGACTATTGTAGCGCTTGACGTAAAGCAGTCGAAATTTGTAGTTCTTTTTGTGGTCGGGTTACTACCCGAACCCCGAAGTTCCGTAGTGCCAGTAAAAGCGATACAGACCCCGTCAGGCTATGGCAGAAGCGCCTTTCACCCTGTTACGATTTGATGAACCACTGATAAGATTTTGGAAACATTATTTTAAGGTAAAAAATGTTACATAGTGTTGCTTTAAGCCAAGTGTTCTTATAATGGTTTTCTATGGGAGGAAAATGCTTAATGTGTAGGCTAATTAAACACGTTGCATTTATATTCTGATTTTAGTATAACCTACTTTATTATGATTTTAGTATACTGATTAATAAATGCATGCACAATTATCTGTGAACTTGATAAATGTTGCAGATATGTTTTACTATGCATGCACAAAAAATGCCTTTCAACGTGCAAAATTCAGAGTAAAATGAATGTGCAGCAATTTGTACAAATAGAGAGTCTGTAGGCCTACTACTGTATACGTGTTATAGCCATTAAATAAGCACATTTAGTTTCATATTTGTTCAAATATTATAATGCTTTTTTCCCCATGTTGATTATGAAAAGTGAACAGCATGAGTAGGATATGATATCGGGAGACATAAAGTGGGTATTACATGATTTTGACTCATAGCCTACGTTGTGTTTTGTAGAAAGCCTTTCTTTAAAGTGAATTTTGTTTTTGTATAAATTGTATCTTAATGTAAAAAAAAAAAAAAAGATCAACCAATTGCCTGGATTTAATAAATAAGCAAATATTAGGGATGCACCGATACCGATACCAGTATCGGTATCGGGCCCGATACTGAGCTCATGTACTTGTACTCGTACTCGTAAAAATGCCCCGATACCAACCACCGATACCAGGCAGCATGTGTACAGTTTCAGAAATTATAATGGGGATAAAAAAGAAGGCTGTATATGAAATAAATGTATCTTATCAGTGGAATATTAAACAGAATATATTAATGCGTCGTCTATATGGTGCGCAAGCTGATAAGAGAAAAACGTGCAGTGGATTGAGCGCGCTACGACACAGACGCGCGAGCTGGTCGAGCGCATCCCTTTTTCACAGACGTCAGTGGAAAGTTTGTAGTTCAGTCAGATGTCAATGGCAAATCAAGTAAAACGAGGCATGTAGCTTATTAATAACGTTAACTGACGAGAGAGAGAGAGAGAGAGAGAGAGAGAGAGAGAGAGAGAGAGAGAGAGAGAGAGAGAGAGAGAGAGAGAGAGAGCGCACTTCTGTTGAATGCTGTTGGTTGCGGATCGTTCACTCAGCACGTGTTATTTGGATTAAAACTAAATCGTATATGCAAGTAAAACATGAACTGTTACCTTACTTACGTTTAACGAGTGGTTGCCTACATTATTACTGGACATTTGCAGGTCAAGAATCTCCATAAACTTCAAACATCCACAGCGCGCGCCCCGAAAACCACCAGACAGCACGCGAATACTGAATGGAAGTCTTTCACGCATTGCGTTTGTACGGACGAATTCACACAAAACTATGAAAAAACACCTGTCTTGGCGAGTATCCTAGTAAAAGACTGTTATATATCTCAAGTGAACGTAGACAGTATAATTAAAATGGCGTCAGTGCGTTTGTGCGTTCAGCCTTAAAGGGGCGGCACTTTAATAAATCTGCTGCTGTGTTTTAATGTTAATCAAACAAAGGACAAATAAATGACTCTCTGCTCTTGGCTAAATAGGCTACCTCTATCAACTTTACAAAAAGATCCATATATATTTAGTTTATACAGTAATGAATATGCAGTGCATGAAATATATATTTGTTGAACTAATTAAGTTTAAATTTAATAAACAACTAATATGATTGATATTATTTTGGTTTCTCTACCAATACATTTAAAAATTACAAATGCATGAATTGAAAATTAATTGAAAATTAAAAATACAGGTATCGGTTACGGTATCGGTATCGGTGAGTACCAAAAATGAAAGTATCGGTATCGGACTCGGTCTGGAAAAAGTGGTATCGGTGCATCCCTAGCAAATATAGCAGACAATATAATCATGACATGGAGGCGCCGGCGCGGTCACTTATAGTGCACGTGAATTTGAGCGCATCTCATCATAAATTAACCGAAATATGCCTCACAGACATGAGATATATAAAGCTTGCAACTAAATCTTTAAACGAAACTATTCCAAACGAAAAGAAATAGGCTACTCTCTGATTATGTTGCACACACACATATTTTGTCGAAATAACGAGATATTATGTTGAAATAACATTATAAATAATAAATCTTTAAATATATTTGATTGAATGCTGAATGTTGTGCTTATTCAATTTAGTACAATTAAAACTTAAGTTGTGATAATTTAAATTATTGAATATTAAATATTGAAGTTTTGCTCATTTAATAATAGTATTTATATACAATATAGGCTATATAACTGTGCAGGTCCCCCTGTCAATGATCTAGCACCCCCTCAGCACCTGCGTTAAAAACTTAATGTAGAGAGTAGCCTAATATAATTAATTAAATCCTTGAACTTCACTGTCTCAAGTTATATGGGGGGAAAAGCCTGGATAGCAACTTCTTTTTACCTAATTATTTCAATTAGAGGAAGAGTTGTTGTAGTAGAGCACATTGGTGAGTCTGCTCAAGCTGTCGTATCAGTCTTTTCACATGCAATACTCAACACAAATGCAATAGCATGTCACTCCAGGCATCTTACAACAGTTCCCACACAAGCGATTTATAGATTATCATGACAGAATATGCTAATCACTGACTTGAAGATAGTTAACTTCACATCAGCAACATAAATTCATCAATTAATCATTCAGAAACGTCCTGTTGCATTCTACATGTTGTCACTTCTTCTTGAGTCTCTCCATCATTGTCCGACTCCAGTTTAAACATAAAAGGCAGAACAGTTTCTGACCTTTCCGTGCATGTCTGCGTCGGAGTTACTAACACACACGAGCAGTTGAAGCTCCGCCCTCTGTGCCGGGAGCAGCGGCTCATTTGCATTTAAAGGGATACAAAACGACGCGTTTTTCTGAGCCTCAAAAAGGGACAACTTTAACATGCTGTAAAACATTATCTGTGGGGTATTTTGAGTTTAAAACTTCACATACACACTCTGGGGGACAACAGAGACTTATTTTACATATTGTAAAAAGGGGCATTATACCACCCCTTTAAGAGAGTAAAAACACACAGCGCCAACAGTGTAGTACGATTCTGAATAAATGACTCATGAACCAGTTCTCAAAAACATTCAGAGCGACCAGTGTAGTAGCCAATGAATGTCTCTCAAAGTTAATTTGCAGATTACCATCCTGACAACTTTCAGTTCAGATATATGCCACTTAAACTCCTAAAAATTTACCACAGTGTAGCCGCAGGTAAACATCATTACCCTCGCCACAGTTTGTGGTTGTCTAACAGAAAACAGGTGAGAAATTAGCTAGTTTGCCAGGAGTTTAAATCAAAAACTAATCCTGAAATGGACAGCATCTATCTAGCTATTTTGATTGGTGACAAGTGAGTTGCCAAATGTGTTTCTCTGTTTGCTGAAATTTGTTCTGTGCCTCTGAGGAGGGCTGAGGAGACTAAACCTAATTACTGGCAGTAATATTATAAATGCCCACAATGATAAAATCAGCGTTGGCGTCTGGTGTACCTGTAGATAGGGGGGTCTGCCCACAACCAGACTGCTCCAGTTCAGAAATGTGATTTCCATTACCTACATCCTGACCAACGTTCCCCAGTGAGATGCTCTAAATACAGTATCTAAAAACAGAGATATATAGGCCAAACAGTCTGTGTATGTGAGTGTGTGTTTGGGTGAGAAAAGGTGTATTCCTGTGTTCAAACCGAAAAGAATATTAATGTTTTGAGAGAGGTCTCTTATGCTCACCAAGGCTGCATTTATTTAACCAAAAACGCAATATTATGAAATATTGAAAAATGAAATATTATTACAATTTGAAAATTGTTTTCTATTTGAAAATATTTTTAAATGTAATTTATTCCTGTGATGCAAAGCTGAATTTTCAGCATCATTAGTCTTCAGTGTCACACGATCATTCGAAATTGTTATGCTGATTTGCTGCTCAAGAAACATTTATTATTATGTCTTATTATAAACTCTGATACATTTTTTTCAGGATTCTTCAATCAATAGAAAGCTCAAAAGAGCATTTATTTGAAATAGAAATCTTTTGCAACAATATAAGTCTCATTATAAACACATTTACTGTCACTTTTGATCAATTTAATACATCCTTGCTGAATAAAAAAAGTTTTTGTTTCAAAAATATAAATGTATATGTATGTGTAGTGTATATTTATATGTCACTCAAATCTGACATCATTTGCTACCTATACCTAATATAAAATCAGCCTTTAATTGGTAGATATTAATAGCTACTTTTGAGTTTTGGAAAATGAAATGTTATGATGCATTAAAATGACTTTTTTTTTTTGAAGTGCAAATCTATTTATCATTTCCAGCATCAGTTTATAGTGTGCACATTAGCCTAGTCCACTAATAAAACCTTACTTGCTGCATCTACATGTATTCATTTAGCAAACGCCTTGAAATAAATGTAAATGTAGCCAATAAGCTGGTTTTATTAGAGCACGCTAAATGTATGTCCTGTATACTGTCTGTATTAACCGTATACTTGTGAGTAGGGCTGCAACGATTCGTCGACGTTGTCGACAAAAATCGATAATAGAAATAGTCGACAATGAATTTCATTGTCGAAGTTGTCGCCAGACATGTTTTTTCCGACCGAGGCATCTCTCTTCCGAGAGTCACACATGCGAATTAGCTTCTCTGCTGAGCGATAACATACAGAAATGGCGGCGTCCAACGCAGCAGCTGCGCGTACCAAAACATCTAAAGTTTGGGAGCACTTTCTAGCCTGGATACGGCGAATAAAAAGATTAGGGCTGCACGATGTATAATTTTAGCATTGATATCGCGATGTGCGCATCCACGACAGTCACATCGCAGATATGTGTGATTCATGATGATCAGTAGGCTACGAGTCAGCAGCTCCCCGGCCAGTAATGCTTGTGATTCGCGGATTTTTATCACTTTGCGAGTCCTGCCAGTTTAAACATCAAGCGCAAGAAGACTGGAACTTGCGCGCTGTTTTCTGTCAGCCTTACTAATGCTTTTGTCCCGCAATAGTTTGACCGGTGAGTGATAGATGACTGACAGCCCGGTCGGTCGCGCGTGCACTCACCGTCTCTCTCTCTCTCTCTCTCTCTCTCTCTCTCTCTCTCTCTCTCTCTCTCTCTCTCTCTCTCTCTCTCTCGTGAATTGAGTTGACTGAATATCTTTGAGATTGACTCGCCTCGGTAAGATTTAAATAACATGGAAGCCAATACGTTTTATTTTGGATGTATTGTACATTTTATAAGCGTATTTTCGGTAAAAAAAAAAAAAAAAAAAAAAAAAAATATATATATATATATATATATATATATATATATATATATATATATATATATATATATATATATATATATGTGTGTGTGTCAAATATGCATTTTTCATTGAAGTACCACCTTCTTTCTTGTGTTTACTATCATTTTCCACAGAATTAAAGCAATCTCATGCTAAATTTTAGAAAAATTCAATAATTATTCGATTAGTCGACTAATCGTTTCAATAGTCGGTGACTAGTCGACTATTAAAATAGTCGTTAGTTGCAGCCCTACTTGTGAGAGGCTTAAATGAAGCAATTTTCCTTTAGTTTGCTAAAAGCTCTGATGGTAGAGGTTTTGTGTCTTACAATATGAATCAGCTAAAGTGTGTGATTTCTTCAATGTTAAAATACTTCATCTTATCCATTCAATGTTAAAATACTTCATCTTATCCATTCAATGTTAAAATACTTCATCCTATCCATCCAGTTTAATAAACACATATAGTACTGCATATTATTTTTTAACAAACACTGGTTTCTGTGTACCAGCCTCCAAAACAAAAGAGACTTGTTATTTATTGGATCCAAAAATCAATGTTCATTTAGGCTGTGGAAAAAATATGACTCTTCAACCTCAATTTTGTAAATATATTTCAGAACTCTAATTTTAAACAGCGATTGCACCGAGGCAAAATGTCAAATTGCCAGCTAGCCAAGCATACCAATGACCAATCATGAATAATACGAGAGGCCAAATGAATCACTCTAAATTCCCATTTTGCTGCAGGTTTGAGCTGTGGTGAGAAAAGCCTGCGTTCACAACCTGGACTTGCATGAGTCAGACGGAATCATGCAACACACATCTTAGAGCTCAGAGGTCTTTCATCTTCATGTTCATTGTTTTGTTGTGTTCAGTTAGGAGGAACAAATTCACTCTGAGCACAAATCCTCTCCAGTTTAATATGATCTTTTCATAGCTCAGAGTCAAAAGCTGCAGTTTGTACAACATTGTACAACTATATCCCTCAGGGTTAAACAGATTGGCTACCTTCACCTTTTCCATTCAGATCTCTGTTCCAAACTTAGTGTGCTGCCTCATGTCACAACAACAAGCCAACCAAAACAACCACATATATAACCGAGTTCTTCACAAGAAACTCAACTAACGCTGAGTTTCTGTCATCAATTATTCATGCTCATGTAGTTCGAAACCCGTAAGAGTTTTGTTCATCTTCAAAAACAAAATTTTAATGAAATCTGATAGATTTGTCTATTTAATTTCAGCTATATGTAAGAATTGTCATACATGAATCGCTTTTTGTAATGGCAATATTTGAACAGCTCGTAACTAAACGTAAAAAACGAGACCTTCCCCGACTTCCTAGGTTGTCTATGAAAGCCTGTAGACTGATTTTTATGTGAACAACTCAAGACATCTGTGCCAGGAAAACTGGATGTGACGTTTACGTGCGTTCCCGAGAGCTCTTCGGTTCTATATCACATGAAATAAATGCTTATACAATGTTCAGGAAAATGCCGAAAGAGCTATTCTGGCATGTAACGTCAATGTGTCATGCAAAGAAAAGGGATTGATTCAAAGTATAGTCTCATAGTTATATAGTCCCAAGTGAATTTTGTGAACACAAGTGTTATTGAGAGGAAAGTATTTAGCACATATTTACATATTCATCTAAACGTCGCTCTCAGCAGCGCGGAAGGCATCGGGATGTTCAACAGTATATCGCTGCAAGGGTATTTCCAACTTTTTACTTCTAAGCAAAGAAAGAAAAAGAACTTCACCGTGAGTAACGTTCAGTCTCTTGTACGTTACACGCACACAAGTGCAAGCACGAGAAATAAGTTGCTGTCTGCAATTCACTTAATGGCCACCGTTGTCGTTAATAACAAGAGTTCTACATATAGCCCCTTTAACGTTTATTTTATTTAAAGTTTTACTTCACCCAAAAATGAAAATGATCCCATAATTTACTCACCCTCAAGTCATCCTAGGTGTATATGATTTTTTTTTTTTCAGCAAACACAATTTGAGTTATTTAAAAATATCTCCTGGCTCTTCCCAGCTTTATAATGGGAGTGAATGGTACCATAGACTCTGCGCATCATTCATCATAAAAGTAATCCCATAATGTGTTTTTGTAAGAAAGAAATCCATAATATAACTTCATAAACCAGGCATCCTAGGTAATATACACCTAGCATGGCTTGAGGCTGGGTGAGTAAATTATGTAATAATAGTTAACTGTAATAACCCCATATGTTTGTCAGCTTCCAACCTGAAAAAGAGGAAAATAGTCCATTTCCTGCAGTGGTTGTGCAGTGTTGTTCTTCAATTACTGACCAGTGAGCAGCATTGAGCAGCTTTAGGAAGCTGTGCGTTTGCACTCTTGCTTGACATTCTGATATGATTTGTCCTGGGAAAAGCAAACTCGTTGAAGATCATTAGATTGTGATGTAGAGTAGTTTCTAATCACATTAGTCACTAAGTGCTTTCTAAGGCCAATTAGCCAGCTTAGCTTACAGATAAAATGCAAATGATCTAAGAAGGACAACAAATGCAATGGAGAGAAATCCTTTGTGCAGAGCTTAATGCCAGAGCTCCGGATGCTAATTGCTTCTAATATTGGTGTTCCACCATTGTTTGCTACCACTAATATGATCTAAGAACCTTAAATAAGAAGGAAAGTAAACTCTCTCAAAGTTTTTCAAAGCTAGGAAAGTAAAGTGAACTGCAAAGTCACATGTCTCTTAAAGTCAACATGAAACAGAAGCTATGATTCGATTATACCCGAGTGAAACGGCTTCTTGAACAAAAAAAATGTAAGGCGGGAGTTGATTTTGTACATGGGGAATTGATTGAATTGATTGGATGGTTGTGTTTTGCTATTGCTATGATCTCATGTTAGTGACAGGTTGCCCCGCCCTCACGCCAGTAAGCGCATCATCAGAGAAGAGAGCTGCTGTAAGTATGGAGGGGGGGGGGGCGGGCTATTTTTTTTTATGGAATATTGCATTATATTTTATACTGCACTGTTCCATAAAAATAAAAAATGTCAATGCACTTCAGTTTCCTAAAAAGAACAACGCCAACATTTTCAGATTTCAGTACATATTGCATCATTTCAGGTCAATGATCTTTGGAAAAAAAAATATTGGTGCATTTTTCTGCGGCTTTTTAACAAACTTTTGCGTTTACTGTTGTTTTACGGTCTAATCAGCTGAGACTCGTTAAAAAGGGATATTCTTTTATGGTTATAACACACCTTGCAGTAAAGTTATAGTGCCAAACATTTAGTTCGGTGGAGGATGGATGGTGACAAAAAAATTTAGGGAGAGCGAGCACAGAGGACATAAAAAAGATTACAGAAAAAAGACATAAAACTTTGAGCCAGAACCTCAGTCTGCTCAGAATACTAATTACTGTTATAGCGAACTCTTCAGAGAGAGAGAGAAAGAGTGAAGGAGAGAGATTCAGACTGGACTCAGATGCAGGATTCTGTTCTTAACTACAGCTGATATAGTGGATAATGAGAGATCACCTGTCACAATTCCACAGCACATTACAGAGAAGATTAAAAGGAAAGACGGATAGATACTTGAATAAACCTTCAATCTGTCTTGATGTCTCCTAGACTTGGCAAAGTTTTGACACGTTCAAGGACACAGAACAAGAAAGTGTTTCAGAGGGTGTTGTTCACACTTGATTCGGTTCAGTTAAAGTGAATTCTGGTGCGATTGCTCTGTTACGGTTCATTTGAATAAGTGGTGCACACCAAACACGCTCTAAATGAAATGCTTCGACTGAAATATGAACGCAAGATGGACCAAAGACATCTAAACAAACCAAAAACAATACGTAATGTTTTTTCTCGACGTAGAAGCTATATGTTCCCCATTACACAGCCTTAAGGCCATTGCACACTGAAGGCCATTGCACACTGAGTCCGAAATTCGCATCCGAAATTTTCGCACGCTAAAAAAAAAAAAAAAATCGACCTCACGTTATGTCAATCACGCTTACACACTGCCTTCGAAACTTTCGTCCCTCAAAAAAAAATTCGGATCAGGTTCGATTCTCTGCGTTTTTCGCATCCACAGCCAGCATTTTGAGAGGTTTTTTTTGACTATTCAGACCCACCGTACAAGCGAACGACACAATCCAGAATGGCATCTGACAAGTTGATAGATACACTTCGTTTCGCAGCACAAAGTTAGCCTGGTAATACCAGACTCTGCTACTTCACTTTGCTTCGTAGACAGAGTCTGGCATAGCATAATAGAGAAGTGTTTTCTCTCCCGCTAGGGGGCGATTTCTGAAGTTTAAAATCATTGGTTACCCGTAAGCCAATCAGATAAGTTTGTTTATGACGTATGTTATGCGGCGACACAGCCGTATCGAACCACAGACATCATGCATCGAACTCAAATCTATGATCGAACTTCCACTGTAAACACTTGATGATGCGAGCGAAATACCGAAGTGAACATAGCTGTAAACGACCTTTTTGATCGGTGATTGATGTAATAGAATGACTGCTGCACTTGACAGGGCGCAAACAAGCAGAGAGAGAGAGAGAGAGAGAGAGAGAGCGAGCGAGCCCCGGCCGCGCGCCGCGCGCACTATCACGTCTTCAAACAAACAACACGAGCGCTGTCTTGCTCTCTCTCCCTCGCAAATATTAATCAAAATCAATCGACTAGTAAAAGGTCGGAACACCGCAGTTTCACGTGGAGCATTTGGAGATTTTTAGAGATTAGAGACTCTAGGAACAACATCTCAATGAACAACATCTCAACACTAAATTATAAAGGCCTGTCTCATATAACTTTAGACGCCTGTCTCAAATACAAGCCGGTGCAGTTCGACGATTTGGGCAAATAAAAGCCCGGGCTATTATATGAAGTTTTACAGTATTTAAGACCTGGAAAAGAAAGGAGACACTGACCTGTCAAAAGGCTCCCCAGTTTCTTGCTGACGATCGGTAATAGTTGATAAATTAAACTTTTCCCAAAGGGAGTAGGGCCACAACATCACCTCCATTCAAAATGTTTAATACACACTCTTCTTGTTCGGGCTTCAGTTTGCTAATGCTTGGAATATTCTCCACAACAGAGCGAATTGCATCCGTGTCTCCCTATCCGCGGTCGTTTTCGATTTCTCTGACCTAATCTTAAACTCGGCGCTTGGCGAGTACGTCACAGCTTTCAGCCCGCCTTCTGTTTGCTGATTGGCCCGGCTGTTTTCAGGCCGGTGGAAAACAGAAAGATAGGCTGCTATCTCAGACTGACTACAGGAGTGAAATGAAATTAGCGGAAGTAGGAAGTCTGACGGAGTCAGGCTAGCACAAAGTAGGCTACTGTATGATAAACAAACCATACAGCTGTTCTGGATGCCCAGCGTTTCTGCCGGCCGTGTGTGTGTGTCTTTTTTGGTGGTCTTCTTTTTAATATGTGGCTCCAGTATTGCTAGCAAAGCATCAAACTGTTCCATTGACATTCTGAGGTAAATTTTGAATCGCTCGGGATAATTGCGCAACTCCTTGATGAGCTGAAACTCTCCTTCCTCTCGGCACAAGATTGGATGGAACCTCTTTTTCTTCTTTTTCTCTTTTAAAGAAGAGAGAGGGCAACAACATCATCCTCACTGCTTGACGAATCCATTTAGTATTTTTGCGTTTTTTTCCGCAAAGGTTTAATAAATACGCATCGGACTCAGTGTGCAATGTTTCTGTGCGTGATGAATTTTTAGGCTGATGAACACGAAACAACGCATACGAAAAATTCGGACTCAGTGTGCAATGGCCTTTAGAGTAAAAGTTCTGATCAACTCATATTTAAAAGTGAAGCATTCTGAGCCACAATATCGATTAGCACAAATAACGATCCATAACCTTACCCATATTCACATTCAAAAAACTGTAGAGTGGATCAGCACTATTTTTCCAAGAAAGCAAATTCCTTTATGATTATTCTCAAAGTTAATGGCCTGTATCCTGTGTAAATTAGTATTTCATGTGTCTATATTCTCCTTTTATACCTGTGATTAATTTTAGCTGACACTGCCTGTTCTCTTTAAAAAACCCTTGAGAACAGATTATTGTCTCCATTGTTTTTCATCCTGCTTTGTAACTGTAACCCCTGACTTCCTTTAGTGAGCAGCACTGAAAGATGCTTCGCTCCCTAGACAACCTCTGATGTCTCTGATGTACAGTGGAACAGGAAGAACAAGAGGAAACAGTGGCTCAGCACAGGTCATTTAGGACACATCGCTTTAGAATAAGCTCATGAAGACAGATGCTGCTGCTGCGCATATAATCAGGGATTTCATTACACAATGCAATCAAGGACAAATATAAAAAAATATTTAAAAAAATCAAATAAAAATAAAAATAAATATTATATAAAAATAAAATAAAATAAAATAAATATTATATACAAATAAAATAAATGCCAGATATGCCACAAAATTCTAATAAAATAAAATAAAATAAATATTATATAAAAATAAAATAAATGGCAGATATGCCACAAAATTCAAAAAGTTTTCATGAAATATATTTTTGCAAGAAAAAAATAAAATAAATGTTTTTGTCAGATATAAATTTGAGTGAAAAAGATTACTAAAAAAAAATAAAAAATTTGTAACATTTGCCACCAAATTGTCATGACTAAGGCAAAAAACAAGTCATGAAAAATGATTTCTTTTTTATGAAGTTCTTCTAATTTAATGGTAATAAATAAAATTATACCATTTTTTAATGGTAAAAAAATAAAATACAAATATTTTTGCCAGATTTTCCACAAAATTCACATAACGTTTTTATTAAAAGTAAATATAAAATAAAAACAAATTTCAAACATTAAAATTAATAAAATAACTTTTCACGAAATATATTTTTGCAAGATCTGAATAAAGATAAAAACTTTTTTTCATATAAATGACTACTGATTCAAATGAAACGGCAAGTATTAAATATTAGAATTAACCAAGTATATTATTACATTTTTGTCACATTTGCCACCAAATTTTCCTGATCATGGCAAAAAGTTTTTTTTTTTTTTTTTCATTTTTAAGAATTCCTACATATTTAATGAACCGTGTTTCATATAAGACAAAAATCCCAAAAAATTTGGGATAAAATTTTAAAATGAAATAAAAATTAATAAAATTTTTCCACATTTATTTTAAGAGTTTCAATGATCCTAAAACAGCATTCCGACCTCAGTGTCATCACAACAAGTCCAATTATTCTACTTCCAGCTGAATTACGAAGATTATGCAATCCATACTGGACAAAAACCCCTTTATGAACATCTATCTGTACTTGAGTGCGTAACATGAACCCACATGCGCTGGTCCCCTGCCCACTAGTGGCCCACTCTGCATGCCAGTAGATGACCTCTGACCCCTCCAGTGGCTGCTGTGTGCATTCCGAACGTGACAGACGCACACGACCCCGGACGGTTGCGAAGAACCCCGCGTGCCTAACTTCACGCTGTTGACGCAAGTGTACAAAGACCATCACTATTTCAACTTGAATAACTATACATGGCCAGAAACAGGCGCACACTCCAAGGATATGATCATGTGTGTGTGAGTTTGTGTGTCACATGGCCACGTCTCCTTGGGCAACATCAGGGGGCAGATGTTCATGCACCGGAATGAGACAGCAATTAAGCTAATGAGGCAGGTAACTAATGGAACCATCGCTTTGAATGAAGATGCTAATTAATAGCTTTTATGATAGTGCTTCATCACCTCCAGTGGCTCTGCTGCATTGTGGGACGTCTTAATTACACTTCACTTCCCTCCTCATTTACAAACAGATGATTTTTGAGATTTATTCTGACAGTAGCTCTGGTCTTGGATTTATGATATAACTTTGGTATCATGACAGGGTTTTTTCTGTTATTCTTTTTTTGGTTGTGAAGGTGTAGCCGGTGCATCTTTCTGTTTGCTGCATGACAGTTCGGGAAATGATGGACTCTGTGCAAATAGCACAAACAGTCTCGGTGTGCCCTACTTACAGACAAGGTTTCCATCTCCAAAACAAACTCAGCTGGTTGTTTGTGCTGTAGAGAATGTTAAAGCAACGGAGGTGAGATAGTTGGGATTAATGCACTTGTCTTTGGTTCGCTGGTCACCCTTATTTGTGGAAAAGAGAGACAAACAAAGGATCTAAATTTAGCATTTGTGTTCTCTTTCATAGGTTCTCTCAACGCTGCGGAAAGCGCAGTGGGATATTCTCTGAATGTGCCGATTGTCTGAAGCCTTATAGAATCACGCCAATTCATTGGCTGATGGCGTCCGCGCAATATGGCTCCGCCCCGACGCTCTTACGTCGCATCATACGTATTCGCGCGCGCGCCATCTGCTCCTCAGATTTCTCTGCCTTCAGAACGAAGCGGTCACGTTTGCCCTTCGCTCGTGATTTTTCTGAGCTACAATTACATCTAGGATTATTCTCGGCGCTTCTGCGACTGTTCAAGCGGAACTCTGTTTCTCCTTACGGTGAAGCTGCCATGGATTACAGACGCTGTACTCCGCCATGTGCTCGTTACATCGCTAACGACGACCCACACAGTAAGTGCGTTAAATGTTTGGGTTTTTCACATGCGCGTGAGGCAGTTATAGGATCGTCTAAATGCAAATTCTGTGAAAATTTGTTGCTCAAAACCCTCAAATTGCGGCTCGCGGTCTTTGAGAGGGAATCATTCGTCTCCCCCTGTCGCGCTCCCGAGGCCTCTCGAGGATCCGCGACCTGGGGTTCGGATGTAGAGCTTGAGGATGCGGAGTTCGAGCAGACGAGCCCCGCTCTTTCTCTCCCTCCCTCCCCTCGGCACGCGCGAGACATGCCAGTCGAATTTTCACACGATTATTTGCGCCCCAGCCCGGGAGCACGCGACGCGGTTTCTTTCGGGCTGGAGGATATACTTTTTACCAAGGCTTCCGACTCCGAGGATTTCGGGCCTACTCTCGCCGACGAGGTTATTCCGCCGAGCGGCCAGGAAGCGCGGCCTACTGCGGCCTACGCGGAGCTCGTTGACGTGCTTTCGCGCGCTACGGAGAAGCTCACTATTGATTGGCCCGACGAGCCACGTGAGTCTCAGTCGTCGAAACTCGACGAAAGGCTTCTCAGTGGCCCTAATTCTAGGCCTCAACGGAGGAAGTTGCCATTTTTCAGTGATCTGCATCATGAGATCTCCAGATCCTGGAAGCAGCCTTTCTCTTCGCGCCTCACTAATGCGGCTGCTGCTGATTTCACCAACCTGGTAGGTTCTGTGGAACAGGGCTATTCCGCCATTCCGGCGATTGAGGAAACTCTAGCCGACCATCTTGCTCCGTCGTCTGCGCCGTCCTGGAAGTCGCGCCCCCTTCTCCCTTCTAAAGCATGTAGGACTACTTCCTCTCTCATTGGGAAATCCTACATGGCGGCTGGGCAGGCAGGCATGACCCTGCACACTATGGCCATTCTTCAGGCCTACCAGGCGGACGTCCTGAAGGAAATGGACGAGGGTGACGGTGTGACCCCTGAAGCGGTCAAGGAGCTTCGTAAGGCTACGGATTTAGCCTTAAGAGCCACCAAGCATACCGCACGTGCTATAGGTCGCTCTATGGCTGGTTCTGTTGCGGTGGAGCGCCACTTGTGGCTTAATCTCACGGAGATCCGTGATAAAGAGAAGGTTTTCCTCTTGGACGCCCCCATTTCTCAAACAGGGTTGTTTGGTGAGGCGGTCAACACAGTGGTTGAGAAATTCCGCTCCTCCAAATCCCAATCGGCCGCGTTCAGACAGTTCATGCCCAGGAGGGCTAGGGAACCTTCTGCTCCCCCCCCGGTGCGACCCAGAGAACGTCCCTCTCATAGACCGGAGTTCTCTTCCAGAAGAAGCGAACCAGGGCATCCCCCACCTGCCACGGTTTGGGGAGCCCGCGGTCGCCCGTTTCCCCGTCAACGGCCTCACAAGCGCCTCCAGTTGAAGCGGTCCGACAAACCGACTGCTCCGGCGGCGCCAGAGCCGTTCCTGACCCTCCGGTCAGAAAAAGGAGAGCTCCTCTGGTTCCTCAGGGTTGGGTCAGACCGCGCAAGCGTTTCTGCCCACCTCCCAGCTCTCCTTTCCTTGCCCTGTCACCTTCGCCACTCAGAGTGTCTCGAAGTGCAGGCCATATTTCACCTTCTCTACTCAGTCTGGTGCGGGAGGAAGGAGACGCTTTCGGCTTTCTCCCCTCACCCCCCACGCTCTCTATAACTACCGGCCGCATCCTCGGAGGCACTTTCCGTTTTCCTCCGAAGCAGGCGGACCTGGTCACCATGACCCCAATCTCGATGCCTCCCATCACGTGCCAGGACGCCGATGGCCCTCCTGCACAGTCAACCTCTTTACCCCAGGAGAGTCAACACGGCACCCTTACTCAGGTATGTCGTCTGCATTACAACATCCCTCCTCCTCTGTCACATTTCCTTCCAGAGTGGGAACGCTTACCAGGGGTATCGTCCTGGGTTCTTCGCACAATTCGGTTCGGCTACACTCTTCAGTTTTGCCGCAATCCCCCCTGTTTCAACGGGGTGTTTCCTACTGTAGTAGACAGCGCCGCTCAGGCTTCTGTACTGCAGCAGGAAATCTCTTCCCTCCTTCTCAAAGGAGCAATAGAGGAGATTACTCCAGGGGAAACCGAGCGGGGCTTTTACAGCCGTTACTTCCTGGTCCCGAAGAAGGGCGGCGGTTTGCGTCCCATACTGGACCTCCGCCGACTGAACTTCGCCCTTTACAAAGGGAAATTCAAGATGTTGACGCTGAAAGCTATCATATCTCAGATTCGGCCAGGGGATTGGTTCGTGACAATAGACCTAAAGGATGCTTATTTTCACATCCAGGTTGTACAGCGACACAGGCAATTCCTCAGGTTCGCCGTTGGAGAAAGGGCGTTCCAGTACAGGGTCCTTCCCTTCGGCCTATCTCTAGCTCCAAGGACATTCACAAAGTGCATGGATGCAGCTCTGGCCCCATTGCGGCTCCAGGGCATCCGTGTTCTAAATTACCTGGACGATTGGCTCATTTTAGCCCAATCCAGGGAGCTAGTGGCCCACCACAGAGACGTCGTTCTGAGTCATATCCAGTCTCTCGGTTTGAGGTTGAACTCGGAGAAGAGTGTTCTTGCTCCGGCTCAAAGCACCGTTTTCTTGGGGGTGAACATGGATTCCGTTCTCATGCAGGCCCGTTTGGCCCCTGCACGGATTTCCAGCTTGACGACATGCTTGGCTCGTTTTTCACTAGGCCATCATGTGTCTGTGGGCACCTGCCGCAGGATGCTGGGCCTTATGGCTGCGGCCTCCTCCGTGCTACCACTGGGCCTACTCCACATGAGACCCTTCATGTGGTGGGTGAAACTCTCAGGGGTTCGACCCTCCGGGTCAACCCTTCGCCTACTGAAGGTATCGCGCAGTTGCTTTCGAGCCCTGTCAGTTTGGCGGGACCCTCTTTTTCTTCGGAAAGGGGTCAGCATGGGTGCGGTATCTCGTCGCCAGATGATTACGACGGATGCCTCTCTCACCGGCTGGGGAGCGGTTTTCGAGGGCAGACCAGCGTGTGGGGTCTGGACCGGAGAGGCTCTCTCCTGGCACATAAACTGCCTGGAGTTAAGGGCCGTTTTTCTGGCTCTGCTTCATTTCCTCCCTCTTCTGGAGGGTCACCATGTCATTGTCAGAACGGACAATATGGCAGTGGTGTCTCATGTGAACCGGCAGGGAGGTTCTCGGTCGCGCACCCTAGACAGGCATGCGCGTCACCTTCTCCTGTGGTCTCAGAGCAGATTCCTATCTCTAAGAGCGGTTCATGTCCCAGGGGTTCTGAACCTCGCAGCAGATTTTCTGTCGAGACAGAAACTCCGATCGGGAGAATGGATGTTGAACCGCCAGACGATGGCTCTAATCTGGAAGGTTTTTGGAGAGGCGGAGGTGGACCTCTTTGCATCTCAAGAGTCATCCCAATGCCCTCTTTGGTTCTCCCTGAGTCCCCCGGCCCCATTGGGGATAGATGCGTTCGCTTACCCTTGGCCAACGCAGAAACTCTATGCCTTCCCGCCCATCAAACTGATCCCGGCGGTCTTGGCCAGAGTGAGAGAGAGCGGAGTCCGCCTCCTCCTGGTAGCTCCGTTCTGGCCATCTCAGCCATGGTTTTCGGAGCTAGTTCCTCTACTGGAGTCCTCCCCCTGGAGGATCCCGGTCAGGGAAGATCTGCTGTCCCAGCTACAGGGCAGGATATGGCATCCTCGCCCAGACATGTGGAAGCTGTATGTTTGGCCGATCAGAGGCCGTTAGCATTAAGCTCTGGTCTCCCAACTGACGTTCAGGAGACTATTGCGAGTGCTAGAGCTCCTTCTACAAGGAGATTATATTCTTCCAAATGGAAGGTTTATGAGACTTGGTGTTTAGCACATGATAAGAGCCCAGTTAACTGCCCTGCTGGTTCAGTACTGGAATTCCTGCAGGAGAAGTTTGCGGCTGGAGCAGCCGCTACCACTCTCAGAGTTTATGTCGCGGCTATTGCAGCGCATAGGGAATCGGATGAGATTCCCCTAGGCAAGTTAAGGTTAGTTTCTGCCTTTATGCGTGGGGTGAAGCGCCTGAAACCGGCTCGCTCCCCTAGAGTCCCCTCATGGGATCTTTCTGTTGTCCTAGAGGGTTTGACGAAAGCCCCCTTTGAGCCCTTGGAGTCAGCTCCGGATAGGATTCTGACTCTTAAGGTTTCTCTTTTGTTAGCTTTGTCCTCATTAAAGCGGGTGGGAGACTTACAAGCTCTTTCTGTTAGCGAGTCCTGCTTGGACTTTGCCCCTGGCCTGGTCAAAGTTTCCTTGAGGCCGAGACCAGGGTATGTCCCCAAGGTTCTTTCCTCAAGTTTCCGCTCTCAGGTAGTTAACCTTAATGCTTTCCACCCTCCTCCATTTTCATCTGAGGAAGATAGGGAGCTTAACTTGCTCTGCCCAGTTCGTTCTCTTAAGATATATGTAGACCGCTCAGGCGGTTGGAGGAAATCTAACCAGCTTCTGGTTTGTTTCGGTGCTAGCCGCCGTGGGCTTGCTGCATCGAAGCAGAGGATTTCTCACTGGGTCACAGAGGCTATCTCGTTGGCTTATGGGGTGCGTGGCTTGCCTTCACCTCTTAACATTAGAGCACATTCCACCAGAAGTGTAGCATCTTCTCAAGCTCTTTTTAGAGGAGCACTTTTGGAGGATATTTGTGTTGCGGCAGGCTGGTCCTCTCCGCATACTTTTGTAAGGTTCTATAGCTTGGATCTTGACATGACCCCGGGTTCCCAGGTTCTTTCTGTTTGAACTCGTTTCGGTCGTTGTCTCTTTTATCTACCAGTCATAAAAGCGCTCTAGCTTGGCGAGTTTGGTAGTCCGTTCCCACTGCGCTTTCCGCAGCGTTGAGAGAACCTATGAAAGAGAACGTCTCTGGTTACTTACGTAACCTATGTTCTCTGAATAGGGAACGAGACGCTGCGTTAGCGGCCAAGCTCCTCGCGCTGCTGACAGTTTCTTTTCGGCAGAGAAATCTGAGGAGCAGATGGCGCGCGCGCGAATACGTATGATGCGACGTAAGAGCGTCGGGGCGGAGCCATATTCCGCGGACGCCATCAGCCAATGAATTGGCGTGATTCTATAAGGCTTCAGACAATCGGCACATTCAGAGAATATCCCACTGCGCTTTCCGCAGCGTCTCGTTCCCTATTCAGAGAACATAGGTTACGTAAGTAACCAGAGACGTTTTCCTTAAAGAAAACATATCAAGAAAAACAACTCTTTGGAAATAAAACTATGTAGATATACTGTAACATTAATAACACTCCCTCCACAGTTGGTGTGCGAATTATGACTTTTAGTTGGGTCAACTTATTTTCAAGGAATTAAAAAAAAAGTCATTTCGGGCACAATTCGTCTTGCACAGCCCACAGAATTTGTAGGCACCAACCGTGTATATATATATATATATACACTGACATATATGTGTATTTCAAGTATATAACAGTAACACAAAATATAAATATAAAAAGTACATAATATATATATATATATATACACATTAAAAAAGAAATATTGTGAAATATTATTACAATTTAAAGGAGAACTTGGTAACTTTTTTAACTTAATAAAGCTGTCTAGAAATCATTTGGATGGTTAAACAACCTGTTCTGGTGATATTGGTGACTTTCCTAGCTCCCCCCAGCGTTCCCAGGCGGAAAACCAACCTTGCAACATGGGGACTACCGTCCCGGCAAAATGAAAATAGGAAGTCTCGTGAGAAGCGAGACGAGAACGAGAACGAGCGAGAAACACGAACTGCTTTACGGGTTGATAACAGAATACAAAATGTACATGTCAATGTTCTATGATAAAGTGGGTAATATGATGTATTACCCACCTCGGTAGACAGCTCCGCAAGAAAAGTTGGCCGGCTCTGATAATAACAAATGCACGTGAGCAGCGGTAGAACGGGGGAGAAGGGTGCCGCAAGTGAGTTTTTTTTTTACGATAGTGTTGTGAAATATACGGCCCACAGCTGTAGGGGAGCTCGTGGGGAAAACATGCGACAACAAAAGGGAAAATCATGCGAAGAAGACTAGATGTTGCCGAATTCTGCTTTAAAATAACTAATTAAAACTATTTTATATTTTTTAAATATATAACTTATATAGTATACAAAATACTGAGCCCAAACTTTCTTAAAGTAACACCAAGTAACTTTTCCTCTCCGGTCGCCCTACTGGTTGGAAACGAAATTGTCCATTACCGCTGTCGTTATAATTTAGCCTACCGTCGCACGCACGCTCGCTGTTTATCCAGCGCCAGCTTTAGAATGAACGATGTCCACAGACAAGGTAGAGTATGTTACATGATTTCATGAAAGGATGATGTATTGCGACATCAGAAACGAAGAAAAACGAAATAATGACTATTGTAGCGCTTGACGTAAAGCAGTCGAATATTGTAGTTCTTTTTGTGGTCGGGTTACTACCCGAAACCCGAAGTTAGTGCCAGTAAAAGCGACACAGACCCCGTCAGGCTATGGCAGAAGTGCCTTTCACCCTGTTACGACTTGATGAACCACTGATAAGATTTTGGAAACATTATTTTAAGGTAAAAATGTTTCATAGTGTTGCTTTAAAGTCCTTTGTAAAGTAACAAACCTCTCAAACAGCCTCTAAGGCCGTGTGTCCACCAAAGCGTTTTTAGCCAGCTGAAAACGCTAGATGCTCTGCTGAAACCGACGAGATGTGCGCGCTTGAGAGCGTTTTGGCAGCGCAGCGTTTTTTCAGTTGAGACGATTCGTTGCTATGATACAGAATATCCGCAGCACAGTTTACTTGTAACCGATTTCGCAGATAATTTGTTTTATACTAAAAATGTATTTTTCATCCGTTTTGTTCGGTTAGCTCTGCTGGTTGACGTCTTTGTACAGAAATAATGTTGTGACAGTTGGTCGTTGTGATATTAGTCCCGCCCCTCCTCCACTGTGATTGGACGGCTGGGTAAAAAGTGACAGTGATGAGCGCTGCGTTTTACTCAAAGTTGAACATTTTTCAACTCTCGGCAACCAGTAAAAACGCCGTGCGCTCAGCGCTTCAGCGTGAAAAAAACGCTCAGCGCCTCGTTGCGCTCATGGCGTTTAAAAAACGCGGCGTTCCCATTGAAAACAATTGGAAATATACGCCAGCTGCGTGAAAAAACGCTTTGGTGGACACACGGCCTAAGGGTCAGGGGGGAAAACTTAAGGGGAAAAAATAGTACCATTCTCACACATTATAGGTGGACACAAGCTTGAAAATATACATCTGTGTTCACTTCCCTGAGAGCTCTTCCCTGGCAGGCTTCGTAATATTCCACGTTTTGAAGTGCATAGGGGATCTCATTCATAAAACAGAGAGCAGAACAACAGATGCATTGTGGGCAGACGGTTGTTCTTTCCATTTGCCGTCTAGCTCCCTTTTTCTGAAAGCCTAACCTTGGTGTGTAGGCTGGAGAGATGAACAGAGACAGAATAAGTTTGGAAGGGTTAGGCTAAATCTTGGCCAATGTAAATCACATGCTGTACTGCTTATGAATGTTTAAATGGTGTTTAAATTGTATTCAAAAGCTGTTTGTTTCTTTTTTTCTTTTTTTCTTTTTTTTAAGATCACTAAATATGCTGAAATAT